>JAYESD010000001.1:77653750-77819458 GCA_036927565.1 Tuctoria greenei
TACTTATTCATATACTTGGATAAAAATGTTCCTTGTTTGGTTGTGGAGTCCATGTATGTGCTAGGTGTAGATGTTGTTATGATTTAGACAAAATGACATTATCATGTTAACATAAACATCATACACCACCACTACAGTCTAATCAGGTAATAATATGATTATGTGTGAGACCTATGTGTGCTGAATACATTGGCTATGATGATAAAAGCTTTGAATACTGCCGAAACACCCATCTCAACAAGGCCTGTCTCTAGGTACGAGCTCTTGCAAGGTCCAACGATAGGTCCGACTTGTTTTGGGTAGCTCCGGCAAGGTCCGACGAAAGGTCTGACTCGCTTTGGCTAGATCCGACTTCTTTTTATACGTTCGACTTATTTTGACTAGGTCGACTTATTTTGGTTATGCCTAACTTGTTGTGGCTAGGTCTGAATAGCTTTGGCCAGCTCTGGCACTAGGTCCGACTAGCTTTGGTAAGCTCCAGTGCTAGGTCCTGCTAGCTTTGGTAAGCTCCAGCACTAGGTCCTGCTAGCTTTGGTAAGCTCCGGTTCAAGGTCCGGTTAGCTTTGGCAAGGTCCGGTGCTAGATTGCAATGGTTATGCTTTTACTTTGAATTGATTTGAACTTGCTTTACTTCTATAGAAAGTTTTCTTAGTATTCTTTTACTGAGTTTTGGTGTGTTTTGGTGGTTATGGTTGATATCTTTTTGCTATGGTTTGCAACAAGCTTATGTGAGGTGCTCACGTAAGGTGTTGTGGTTTCAGAACTAACGTGAGTCAAGTCAAGGACTTGTGCTCGGAAGTATTGGCTGTTTCTTCATGTGCATGTGTTGCTTGAGTTCAAGGCATGGCTGGCCATGGGATTCATTGAACTAGTCTTAGGGAGAATATGAGGTTCAACAACCAATTTGGGAGGAATTGTGGTTTAGTTGATCGGGAGGTCACGCAACATGCTTGAATCAAGAACAATGCATATGAAGGTATTGTGGGCATTGTTGGAAGGTGTTTGCACGTGTGAACGAGTGCATGGACGTGGCTACATGATTCTGAGGCATGATGAAGAGATGTGGACGTAAAAAATTGGTCGAAAAGGTCCAACCGACTGGGTTATGGACCCAGGTTGCGGCTGAGTCGGGTTTGACTAAAATATGGAAAGATTTGAGTTGGTTATGATAGGATTTTATGTGGGTCACGAAGTTGGGTTGTTTTAGAAATGTGGGATACACTCCTAAGGTGTTTGGAAGTATTAAAATTGCTTCTATCTGCGTATGGAAGAGTCTTGAGTAGTTATGGAAAGTTTCGGTTGAATCTGAGTAGGATTTGAGTCCTAGTTAGGATTGGGTAGGCCTAAGGGATGGTTATATAAGCAAGGAAGGCCAGAGCTCATGGTGCAAGACTTTGGGGCTGTTCCTTTTGTGTTTTGGTAAATAAAATTCATAGTCTAAAGGAGATTTCGTGCCTTGTTGGTCCGACTTGTTTCAGACAAGTTTTTCTCATCGAGTTTCTGCACAGCACTACCTTGCTTTGGTTGTTTTATCATAACTCGAGTTTTAGAGATCCAATTGACGTGATTCATTTTGGGTTGTCTTCACATCTTTATTATATATCATCTATAAAAATTTCACAGTCATTGTATTTGTGGTTTTGGATCTACATGAGTTTCTTTGCAGTGTTGCAGATCTGGTTTTTCTCGGGTAGAACAGATTGACCTTCGTTCAATCTTTCAATCATAACTTGAGTTTTTTTGATGGATTCTCGTTATCCTTGTTGTGAAGTCTTCGTAACTCGGTTCTCCACAATCTATACTGGTTTTGTCAAAATTTATCACGTTTAGATTAATCGCACACATGATTTCCTAACAAATTGATTTTCTGCCGAGGGGTTTTTGTTGCTTCCGCTAAAAAACTTTTAATCTACAATTCACCCCCCTCTGGTAGCTTCTCACATGCTCTTCGATCTTACAATTGGTGTCAGAGCCACGGTGCTCTAATCTTTATAATTTGCATTTGTTTTTGACTAATCATCATGAAGAAATACTCCACAAAACCATGTGTCTTTAGTGGTATTGATTTTCAGGTTTAAGCTTTCATCCAGGCACAAGGCTTCGCGATATGGGAAAAGATGTACAAGCCTTACGACGTGCCATCAAACGATCAAGTCACGGCTACAAATATGAGAGATGTCGACAACAACAACAAGGCTCGCAACTTGATCATACAAGGATTAACTCAAAGCGACTTCGATCGTGTTACTCACCTTCGATCTGCATATGATGTGCGGAAAGCACTCTGCGACTACCAGAAAGGATCCAACATGATCAAGGAGGTAAGGCAAGACATGTTCAAAAAGGAGTACATGCGCCTTGAGATGGAACTAGGTGAGTCCATCGACGGTCTCTTTGCTCGCTTTAATAAAATTCTCAGCAACTTGTATAGCGTCAATGTTAAATTTTCAGATGATGAGAATTCTAGGCAATTACTAAGTGAATTAGACAATTCAATTTGAGAGATGAAAGTCACATCTATTCGTGAATGTACTGTCATGAGTAAACTTACTTTAGATGTTCTATGTTCCAAATTAAAAACTCATGAAATTGACATAATCTCATGTAAGAACCAAAACAGTCTCTTGCATTTGTTTCTCAACATGACATTCCTTGCTCCGGCCAATCTTCATATAGTGGAACACTTGCTTTGTTGTCCTCTCTAACCCTTGAACAGATTGAAGAGTTTCCAAAGGAAGAACTTGCACTCATCTCTACTCGGTTCTCAAAATCATTGCAAAATGTAAGAACTAGAAGGAGAGGAAGTGTCGGACCTCAACGATGCTTCAAAAGTGGTAAGCCAGAATATTTTGCGCACGGATTGCTCTAACCTTTCAGGTGCTACTTCCTGTGGTGAAAAGCAAACAAGGACGAAGCACTCCTCTGCAAACAACAACAAGAAAAAGAAGGGTTTTACAGGACTCCAATTGGTGAATAGTTTTATCTCAGCACATCAAGAAATTGGCTCGAGCGATGTGGACATCGGAAGTGACGAAGATGAAGATGATTTGGCAAACTTGTGTTTCATGGCGGGCAAGTCAAGATCAAGTATGGAGGAGGCAGAACACAACAACGACAATGAAGAGGTATGTCCTACTTGCGAAGAAATGTGTGATGTTATTTATCGTGCCACTGTTATAATTAAGAAAAAGGACAAAAATCTTAGGGACAATGCTGTTAAAATTGAGTCACTATAATATAAAAATAATCATTTGAAATCTTTGATTCATAGTGATGATTCTTGTTCCTCATGTGATTTAATATAAGAACAATTGTCCTCTCCAAGAAGTGCACACACCTCCACACTTGATAAACTTGAACTTGAAATTGAAAAGAACAAAAAGCTTGCTGCACTTAATGATAAAAACTTGAAAGATGCTTGCTATTCTACAATTGATTTGCATTGTTCTACTTGTGATAATCTTGATAAGAAACTACAAGATGCTATGAATTAAATTTCTATATTGAACAAAGCTTTACGTTCTCATGAAGTTAAATATTGTTCTAATTGCAAATTAAAAGGAAAAACATCATGTGAAAATTGCCTTGATCTGTCAAATAAACTGGATGACATGCATAGGACATTAGATCGGTCTTGTAATGCAAATAAGAACCTAATCTTGCTGCTGAATTCCTCTAAAGATTGCAATGATAAATCTATTCTAGGTTTTGATTCTCATGCTCATGCTAAGGCACATCCACCTAAAATTGTAAAGATATTGGGATGTGGTTTGAATTAAATAGTTCATAAACAAAAAGAAGTGGTTTTCAAATCTGCAGGAGTGTCGTCTCATTCAGTTTCAAATAAAAATGTTGCTTGCTCATCTAGACATGAACACAAACTTAAATTTCATTGTACCTACTGTGGTAGAGATGGTCATGTCATAGATTTTTGTTATATATTAGCTAAACAACAAAAAAGGAAAGAATGATTGTTAGATCTCATAACATTCATGCAAAATTTGGTGCACATGCTAAACCAAATGATAGGAACATGCAACCTGCTGTAATGAGTCGAAAACATGCAAAGTTTGCTCCCAAACCTACTGTTTTTTGTGCTACACATGTAACACCTCGTAGGTTAGTAGTTTGGTACAAAAAACCTCAAGCTTTGGCTCAAAAACCTGCTGTTTTATCTCAGCTTTCACGTGTTATTCCTGCTGGACGTCGTGTGACTCAGTACTGGATTCCTAAATGCCTTTTGACTAAACCCAGTATTGAGTCATTGATGTATTGTGCTTCTATGTAGGTTACACACTTGAGGAAGGAGAACATTTTGATTGTGGATTCAGGTTGCTCACACCACAAGACCGGTTCACATGCTCCTCTCATAGACCTTGACAACTGAACTGAGTCAACTTTTGCATTTTGACATCATAGGACCTTCATGTCTTCAATCCTTCGTAGCTAAATGGTATGTTCCCGTGATTGTTGATGACTATTGTAGATACTCTTGCATTTATTTTATGGCATCTAAGAATGAAGCTTTTAGTCACTTTAGAACTTTATTTCTTAGATTATCAATTGAGCACCCAGGATCTTTAAAAGTAATTAGAAGTGATAATGGAACTCAATTTAAAAATCAATCCTTTGATCATTAATTTTCTTCACCATACGTACCTCAACAAAACGGTGTTGTAGAGAGAAAGAACAAAACCTTAGTTGAGATGGCTAGGACGATGATTGATGAATATCAAACTCCTAGAAAGTTTTGGGCAGATGCAATTGCAACCGCTTGTTATGTTTGAAATCGTATTTTCTTGTGTGCTAGGCTAGGAAAAACACCATATGAGCTTCGCTTTTGACATAGGCCTAGTGTCACACACTTTTGGTTTTTTGGTTGCAAATGCTTTGTTAAGAAACATGGTAATTTTGATAAATTTGTAGCTAGATCTGTTGATGGCATGTTTCTTTGTTATCCATCTCATACTAAAGGCTACCATGTTCTTTTACTTGACACTAACAAAATTGTGGAGACTTGAGAGGTTTCTTTTGATGAAGCTAGCCTAGGTACTAGCTCAAATATTGTAGGTCCGGATCCATATCCGCAGGGAGAGGTTGAAGGTGAGGAAGAAGAGGTGCTGCTGCTCGAAAATTCAGCAGCTAATGACATTGTTCCATCTCATAATTTTGATTCACAACCAGCTCTGACGACCACCATTGCTGGTACAGATCGTCCTCAAGTCACAAGCTCATCTATTTGTGATGAACATGAAGAAGAAGAAGGTTGTGAAGTGTCCACTCCCCTCCGGGTTCTCAAAAGTCATCCTCCATAACAAATTACAGGAAGCTTACATGAACGAGTCACACGGTCAAGGTTTTGCAATCCAAACTCTCATGCTCATTCTGCTTTTGTTGCTTCTTTTGAATGCAAAGATATATCACACGCACTCACTAATGAATCTTGGATTATCGCCATGCAAGAAGAGTTAGAAAATGTTGAAAGAAATAATGTTTGGAAACTTGTACCTCCACCTCAAGGTCACACTTTAATTGGAACGAAATGGGTTTTTAAATATAAACAAAGTGAGGATGGGGTTGTGGTTAGGAATAAGGCTAGATTGGTTGCTCGAGGTTTCACACAAGTTGAAGGTCTAGATTTTGATGAAACTTTTGCTCCTGTTGCTAGATTAGAAGCCATAAGAAATTTGTTAGCATTTGCTGCATCTAAAGGTTTCAATTTATATCAAATGGTTGTTAAAAGTGCTTTTCTTAATGGCTACATAGATGAGGAGGTTTTTGTCAAGCAACCAGCTGGTTTTCAAAATCCAAATTTTCCTAATCATGTTTATAAACTGTCCAAAGCCTTGTACAGTCTCAAACAAGCCCCTAGAGCATGGTATGATAGGTTAAAAACATTATTACTTGAAAAGGGGTTTACCATGGGCAAGGTTGATAAAACTCTTTTTGGACTTAAGCTTGTCAATGACTTATTATTCGTTCGAGTGTATATGGATGATATTATATTTGTTGTGCTTCTCATGATCTTGTGTCCAAGAGCTATGATGAGTTCAGAATTTCATATGAGTATGATGGGAGAACTCACGTACATTTTGGGGCTACAAATCAAACAAACTAAGGAGGGTACTTCTGTGCATCAAACAAAGTATACAAGAGATCTTCTTAAGCGCTTCAACATGGACAAAAGCAAGCGTCTTCGAACACCAATGGGTACAACAACAACACTTGAACTTGATGAAGATGGTGACCTGGTCGATCAAAAAGAATATGGAATCATGATTGGATCGCTTTTGTACCTCACGACATCAAGACCGGACATAAAATTCAGCATATGTCTTTGTGGATGGTTTCAAGCTTCCCCACATACGTCACATCGTCAAGCCATCAAAAGAATTCTCAGGTACTTACACGAAACTCAAGAATTTGGCATTTTTCTTCCTTGTTCCTCAACCGATACTTTGAAAGCTTTTCCGGATGCTGATTTTGGGGGTTGTAGGATTGATAGGAAAAGTACTTCTTGTGCTTATCATTTTCTAAGTAATTCTCTTGTTACTTGGTCCTCTAGAAAACAAAACTCAATCGCACAATCAAAAGCCGAATCTGAATATGTAGCTGCTGCTAGTGCTTGGTCACAAATTATTTGGATTGTTCAAACACTTAAGGACTATGGGGTTGATCTAGATAGTGTTCCACTGTTTGCGATAACACTAGTGCCATTTGCATTGCTAAAAATCCCGTGCAACATTTGAGAACAAAGCACATTGATATTAGGTATCACTTTTTTCGTTATAATGTTAAAAAAGGAAACATTGTGCTTCACCATGTAGATACCGAACAACAATTGGCTGACATTTTCACAAAACCTTTGGATCTAACTCGTTTTTGTTACATTCGTAGTGAAATAGGGGTTATGCATCCTCATGGCTTAAATTGAGGGGGAGTTGTGAAACTTTGGAAGTCTATGTGTGAATCTGAATTTAAAATAATATGAGCATAGTATTTCATGCATATATGACTTTGTGATTCCTTTTACATCCTGAAAGTTCTTACTACATTACTCATGTTATACATTTTGTATTTTTTGATATGACTACTAATTGGAATAATTACTTACACTAAATCTTGTCATGATCGAACTTTCTTGCTGTTTTGAACTTGTTGCATGCTCACAAGGTCTTTTAATAACGAAAAATTAATCAATCAGTTATCAACATGTTGAGCTTTTATGATCAAATAAAAATGTGCAAAGATCAAGAGAATATGCATGCATCACACTTCTTCTTTTGAGATGGCTTATCATTGCACTTAGATATGAACTTAGAAGTTGTATATGACTAAAACCATGACCTTAAGCTTCTGATTGTCAAATAACATAAGCTTGGCTTGGTTGGTTAGAATAAGGAAGATGTGGCATATAATGTCCTACAAATGTTATATAATCAGAATTTGTGCTTTAAATAATAATGAAAAATCAAAATTGCAGCAACAAGTGTCATTCTTTCCTATTTTGAAATAGTTAAGTTCGTGATATCATGACTTGCTTAAATTGATCTCTAGCATGGCTTACACTACTTTATGTATTCCATTGATGTGATAGTGTAAGTAACATGATAGTATCTTGGATGAGCTTTGTTTTATATGTATATGTTATAATATGCTCATAACAAATTAAATTTTCTATTTTGTACCTTGCTAAATACATTGTCAAAGGGGGACAAATTGATCACACATTCACAAGTGTTTTGGCACGATTCTTCTCAGGGAGAGAATTTTTTCTTCTCATTTTGTTTTTGATTTACAAAGGGGGAGAAATATGTATAGGCGGAGAAATATTTCCTTTGAAATTTCTTTATCATTTGATTGTTTTCAAAACTTTTCATAAGCCAATGTTTGAATTTTAAGTGGTGTTGCCAATGCATTCATCAACGGGGAGATTGTGAGACCTATGTGTGCTGAATAAATTGGCTATGATGATAAAAGCTTTGAATACTGCCAAACCACCCGTCTCAACAATGTCTGTCTCTAGGTACGAGCTCATGCAAGGTCTGACCATAGGTCTGACTTGTTTTTGGGTAGCTCCGACAAGGTTCAACGAAAGGTCCGACTTGCTTTGGCTAGATCCTACTTCTTTGTCTAGGTCTGACTTATTTTGGCTAGGTCTGACTTATTTTGGTTATGTCTGACTTACTGTGGCTAGGTCCGACTATCTTTGGTAAGCTCCGGCGCTAGGTCCTGCTAGCTTTGGTAAACTCCGGTTCAAGGTCCGGTTAGCTTTGGCAAGGTCCGTTGCTAGATTGCAATAGTTGTGCTGCTACATTGAATTGGAACTTGCTTTACATCTATGGAAAGTTTGCTTAGTATTCATTTACTAAGTTTTTGGTGTGTTTTTGTGGTTATGGTTGATACCTTTTTGCTAAGGTTTGCAATATGCTTATGTGAGGTGCTCGTGTAAGGTGTTGTGGTTCCGGAACTAACGAGGGTCAAGTCGAGGACTTGTGCTCGGAAGTATTGGTATTTTATTCATGTGCAGGTGTTGCTTGAGTTCAAGTCATGGCTGGTGATGGGATCCATTGAACTATTCTTAGGGAGAATATGAGGTTGAACAACCAAGTTTTGGAGGAATTGTGGTTGAGTTGATCGGAGGTCGCGCAACATGTTTGAATCAAGAACAATGCATATGAAGGTATTGTGGACGTTGTTGAAAGGTGTTTGCACGTGTGCAAGGAGTGCATGGACATGGCTACATGGTTCCGAGGCGTGATGAAGAGATGTGGACATAAAAAATTGGTCGGAAAGGTCCAACCGACTAGGTTATGGACTCAGCCTGCGGCTGAGTCAGGTTTGACTCAAATATGGAAAGATTTGAGTTGGTTATGATAGGATTTCGTGTAGGTCATGAAGTTGGGTTGTTTAAGGAATGTGGGATACGTTGCTAAGGCGTTTGGAAGTCTTAAGATTCCTTCTATCTGCGTATGTAAGTGTCTTGAGCAACTATGGAATGTTTTGGTTGAATCTTAGCAGGATCTGAGTCCTAGTTAGGATTGGGTTGGCCTAAGGGCTGGTTATATAAGTAAGGGAGGCCAGAGGTAATGGTGCACGACATTGGGGCTGTTCCTTTTGTGTTTTGATCAATAAATTTGTAGTCTAAAGGATCTTTTGTGCCTTGTTCGTCTGACTTGTTTTAGACAAGTTTTTCTTGTCGAGTTTGTGCACAACACTACCTTGGCTTCGGTGGTTTTATCATAACTCGAGTTTTATAGATCCAATTGACATCATTCATTTTGGGTTGTCTTCACATCTTGCTTATATATCATCTGTTAAAATTTCGTAGTCATTGGATTTGTGGTTTTGGATCTACGCGAGTTTCTTTGTAGTGTTGCACATCTGGTTTTTCTCGGGTAGAACATATTGACCTTCATTCAATCTTTCAATAATAACTTGAGTTTTTCTCGACGAATTTTCATTATTCTTGTTGTGACGTCCTTTGTAACTTGGTTCTACATAATCTATACTGGTTTTGTCACAATTAATCACGCTTAGATTAATCGCACACACGATTTCTTAACAGATCGATTTTTTGCTGAGGGGTTTTCATTGCTTCCGCTTAAAAAGTTTTAATCTACCATTCACCCACCCTCTGGTAGCTTCTCATGTGCTGTTCGATCCTACATTATGTTATATGAGTATGTTAGTGCTTGGATCCAACATTGGTTCAATGATGTTTATGTTAGTCACTGCCTTAGGATGAATATTATTTTGCAACTCTTAAAGTATTTACTCAACATGCAAGTGTGATGCTTGGATAGTTAAGTAGTGTTGGAGGCATCGTAGTCCACAGGTTGTAGAGGTAGGCAGTAGGTGGTGACAATCCTATCCATCCGTTGTAATCCTCCACATTCGGCCACAATGTATGATCTTGGCAGGAGTCGGGTGGCAGACCAGGATAAGCTGGTGCCCCACATGTTGGACCACTAAGCACTAGTTTTCACCATTAGTATATTCATGTCTACTTTATTAGGCTATGTATATGAGTAATTAGAGCACAATAGGAGTAGCTCCGACTCGTAGTCTAAGCCTCACTGGGACAACCTTACGCTTAGAGTAGATTGCTTAGATGTGTGTCACAGTACCCATAATATCATCTTACCCCTGTTCTGATAAACACTTAGTACCCTATATCTTGATCATAAGAATAGAGTTTACTTTACTTAACTGCCTTCCTTTGGGATAAATGCGATACTCTTGGGTGAAATGCTACAATGGTATGTTTTGTGCACTTGCGAATCTCATCTCCTACCGAAGATGATATGTGGTGTTAAGAAATACCAACAACAGCCTCAGCCCCGTACACCAGGAACAAGAGCATTTCCCCGTAGCCTGACTTAGTGATGTCCGACTAGCCCACAACGTGCATGAAAGTTCGTCAACACAATTGGCACCATGCTTCTCCAAGCTTGTATACGTGCGCGTCTTGAAGCCCTTGAGGATCTCAGTGTTGGCCCTCTCGACTTGACCGTTGCTCTTTGGATGAGCGGCGGATGCATAGCAAACTTGGATGCTAAGGTCTTCGTAGTACTCTTGGGACACTACACTGATGAATTGGGTCTCGTTGTTGGTGATGATCTTGTTCGGGACCCCAAACCTGTAGATGATCAACTTTGTTGATGGTGACCACAGGGACTGTTTCCAACCACTTGGTGAACTTGTTGACGGCAACGTAGAGGAATCGGTACCCTTCGACGGCCCTAGGGAAGGGTCCTAGGATATCCAACTCCCGGACTACGAACGACCAAGAGGGCGAGATCATCTGCAACATCTGCGCTGGTGTGTGGATCTGCTTGGCATGAAACTGGCACACCTTGCATATTTCACTAGCTTGATCCCATCCAGGTGAGATGTCAGCCAGTAAAAGCCATGCCAGAGGGCTTTATCGACCAGCTTGCGAGAAGACGCATGGTTCCCACACTCGCCTCCATGGATCTTTGCTAGCAAGTCGCAACCCTCCTCTCAAATTCTACACCGCAATAGGATGTTATTGGTGCCACACGCATAAAGATAACCCTCTACCAATGTGTATCTTCTAGCAACCCTGATGATCCGTTTAGAGGTGCATGCTCTTCGGGAAGGATGTTGTCCTTCAAGTAGTCTTGGATCTCCATGATCTATGCATCAGGATCTCCTTGATCTTCTGTATCTTGGGCGACGGGTTGCATGGAGTCCCTAGTGATGCATACAATCCTTGGCAGGCACCATGGCAGCAGGGCCGTCAGGACAGCTAGGTTCGAGGTGTTGGGCTCGTCCCCTTCACGAGGCTCAGCAAGCCTGGCGGCAGGTCCCTGCAACTTCTGTTGGAAGACAACCTCGGGCGCCAGGGCCTCGGTTTATGCCTTCGTTGACAAGTTGTCAGCGACGGAGTTGTCGGCGCGCGGTACATGGCAGAGGTCCATGGCTTCAAAGTCCTTCTCTAGCTTCTGAACGTGCAACAAGTATGTTGCGAGCTGGGGGTCGTTGCAGCAACATTCTCCCTGGACTTGCTTCATGATCAGCTAGGAGTCTCCTTTGACCAACATCTGGCGGATACCGAGAGTCAGTGCAACTTTTAGCCCGAATATGAGGGCTTTATAGTCCTCTATGTTGTTGGTTGCCTTGAAGTCGAGGCGTACCATGTACTTGAACTACTTCCCCGTTGGTTCAGGAGCAGTACACCAACTCCAACCCCTTGCTTACGCAAGGACATGTCAAAGAAGAGCATCCAGTGGGGCCTCATGAGCACCGGGGCCTTGGGCTCCGACTCGAAATTGCCAGTTTTCCCCTGGGTTGCTTGGGGATGGCATCCACTCAGCCATAGAGTCTGTCAGTGTTTGACTCTTGACCGTATGCCATAGCAAGAAGTCAAGCTCGAACTCCGCCAATTCCACCACCCACTTTGTGGCGTTGCCAGTCACGTTAGGGTTGCAGAGCGCAGTCCCCAATGGGAACGAGGTCATCACTGAGACCTTGTGTGCTTGGAAGTAGTGGCAGAGCATCCTCGACGCGATGAGCACTGCATACAACAACTTATGTACCTCAACATACCTTGTCTTTGCGTCGTGTAGGACTTTGCTAATAAAGTAGATCGGGCGCTGAATGGTCTGAACCCTCCCCGGGGGATCGGATGCGTCCTCTTCTATCGGCATCGGACCCTGGGGCCCCTGGCCCCCTAGGTGCAGGCTGTACTTTGGGGGCTTGGACCAAGAGGCATCTTGATCTTTGGAGCCAGGTGAGGGGCTCCGAGCACCCTTTGGGGGCTAGGACCCAGAGGAACCTTGGTTGTTGGGGCCCTCTACGAAATCCAAGACCTGGAGCTCAGAACCAGAGGTAGAGGTCTCAACCACCTCTTGAGGCAGCTCGAGTCCTGATCGCTTCGCGAATAGGACCATGCTCACCACTTCATCTTTCATAGTGATGTAGAGGAACAGAGGCTCGCCGAGCTCTGGAGCCACCATGATGGGCTGCGACGTGAGGTGTTGCATCAGCTCTTGGAATGCCTCCTCTTCCTCTTTGGTACAACAAAGGGTCTGGACTCGCGCATTATCTTGAAGAACGAGAGAGCCTGCTCAGCCAGTCTAGACATAAATCGGCTGAGCGCAACAAGGCAATCCTTGAGCTTCTACACATCCTTGATGTGGGTCGGGGGCCATCTCGATCGCCTTTATCTTATCTGGGTTGGCTTCAATTCGTCGGTGCGAGATGAAGAAACTGAGGAGCTTCCCAGCAGAGACCCCGAACACGCACTTGTCAGAGTTCCGCTTTGTGCGCGTGGAGCGTGGCCTGTCAAAGTCGAGGGCAAGGATGTATAGAAAGGATGTATGTATTTGAATGTTGACAACGATGTCACCAATGTACACTTCTACTATGTATCAAATGAGGTCTCCAAATGTTTTATCCATGGCACGCACAAAAGTAGGGATAGCATTTTTAAGACCATAAGGCATAGATACAAAACAGTACATGCCATCTACTACTATAAAAGCAGTACACTCTTCATCCTCTCTAGATATTGGTATTTAATGAAAACCAAAATAGGCATCTAGCAAGCATAGTAGATCACAGCCTGACATTAAGTCTACAATTTGATCTATTCTAGGTAGATGGAATGGATCTTTAGGGCATGCCTTATTGAGACTGGTGTAGTCAATGCACATCTGAATCTTCCCATCGAAGTTGGGGATGACAATAGGATTGGCCAGCCACCGCGGGTGGTGGACCTCTCGGATGAAGCCAGCATCGAGCAACTTCTTGATTTTTTCACGGATGAAGTTCTGTCACTCAACGGATTGCTTCTGAGGCTTCTGTTGTATTGGTCAAGTATTGTGGTAGATCTTGAGATGGTGCTTGATCAACTCTTTGGGGATCGCAGGCATCTATTACGGCTGCTAGAAAAACATGTTGACATCGGCCTGGAGAAAGGCAACGAGCATGTGTTCCTATTTGCTGTCTAAACTCCATGTTATGAGTGTGGTCTGGACAGCTTCAGAGCCGACCTGGACGACCTTGATGGGGACATTGTTGCTGCCAAAAGGCTGCACACGGGGTGCTGTGGTTGAGCTGTGTTGATGCGAGCTCAGGGTCGACCGACTTGTTCCAGCGCCGCCAAGGGCTGAAGCTGGGTGGCTGCAAGCACTTGGAGCTTCTCCAAGGCCAACACTGCAGCGGTGCGGTCCCTGCGGATGTTGAAGACGCTGGTGGGAGTTGGCATCTTCATGACAAGGTACATGTAGTGGGCTACAACCATGAATTGATACACGGCTGGCCTGCCGATGATGGCATTGAAGGGGACGCTGACATCCGCGACATTGGACATGATGTTCTCTGCCCTGAAATTCTCGGGTGTCCCGAAAGTCACTCGAAGGTGGATGTTGCTGTACGGGGTGACATACCCCAGATCCACCCACGAGAATGGGTTCGAGGCGTTGAGCTTGGACATGGGGATCTGCAGCTTCTTGAAGGCTGCACGACTGATGAGGTTGAGGCCGACCTCGTCATCGATCAAGACGTGGTAGAGCTTGAAGTTGGTGATGGTTGAGGCAACGAGGAGTGGTATTAGCCCGGATCCTTCCATGTTCTTGGGGAAATCAGAGGTGTCGAAGATGATCGGTGTTCCCATCCACTTGTGATGTGGCCCGGGCTGGGCGTAGGAGCTATGGAGGCCACCACCCGACGTAGGGTCTTGACCGCGTTCCGGGACATGGGGTCCAGGACCCCCGTAGATGACGTGGAACATCTTGCAGCGCTCGTTTTTGCTACTGGAGCCGGAGTACCTATTGTGGTTGACAGCCTTGACGGCTCGTTGGGCCTCCTAGTACTCCATCTCCTTCTCCTCGTCAACCTAGGGGTTGAACTTCTACTTGCTCTCCTGCTGGCGGAAGGGCACGCCATCGGGGTGCTGCTCTGCTTGCTCACGGTATCGCTCTGTGAGCTTCTTGATCTCCCAACACTCACTAGCATTGTGGCCACTAGTTTTGTGTACCGGACACTGCTCGCTGCCATCGCCACCGCCTGACGACTGCCACAGGCGCTTGTCGGGGCATGGCCCCTGGGTCCACCGACCAGTCCTGCTGCAGCGACAATGGCCCCGATCAATGGACTATCCTTGCCACTGGCCTTGCTCTTGTTCTTCTTGCCGCTCCCTTGGGGAGCAGCGCCAGCGGAAAGCTGGCCTGCCTTTCCCACCTCATAGGCGGGTTGAGTGCCAGTCAAAGCCTTCAGCAGCCCTGGTGAACTTATTGGTGATGGAGAAGAGCTCGAAGACATCTTGCATGTTGTGCAGGGCTAGCTTCTCGAGCATCTTCCTCTCTCGTACACCCTGGTGGAATGAAACTATGACAGAAGCATAATAGGATTGGGGGATGGTGTTGCCTACCTGGGAGAACCACTGGATAAATGACCGCAGCGTCTCACTGGAACGCTATCGCACAACATCAAGGTTGAGCTCGGTGTTAGGAGGCGCGAAGGAGCTGCTGAAGTTCATCGTGAACTGCTGATAGAGCTCCGGCCAGAAGGTTATGGACCCTTAGGGCAGGTTCATGAGCCAGACCGGGCTGGACCGATCAGGGCAACATGGAAGTAGTTGGCTATGATGACCTCATCCCCCTGTGGCTAGGAGGGAGGTCGTGTAGATCTGCAGGAATCGGGCGGGGTTGGCGCTCCCGTCGTACATCTCCGGCAAGTGTGGCCAGAATATGCATGGCCATGCCACAATGCGAAGGTGTGGATCCAGGGCTGTACATCCTCCTATGGCCCTTGCCAGAGCTTGGTGCAGTGCAGTGTACACCTGAGGCATAGGGTTCGCCGCATACGCCTAAGGTGCTGGTTGCACTATGTATGGCGGAGGCGCACGCTGCGAGACGTACTGCTGCAGTGTGTGCTGCGCAGCGTACGCTGATACGCATGTTGTGCAGTGTACTTCTGGTGCACAGGTTGTGTGGCATCCTGCTGAGGTACTTTCTGCATGGCATACGGCTGATGCGCGTGCCGCAAGGCGTACGGCTGATGTGCATGCTGTACAGCGTACCGCCAAGGGCGATCTGCGTAGAGTACTCCGATGGTGCAGACCGTGCAAGGTTTACCTGGGTTGCAAGCTGCTCAAGGTACACGTCCAGCGCACCTTGTGCAGCATACGTCTGAGGCACATGTGGTGCAGGGTTCGCATGAGGCGCAACCTGCACGGCAGATTCCTGGGGTTCTACTCCTTGAGCGCTGTAGTAAGCCTCCAGGTTGCACCGTTTCTCCCGTGGCCGCTCAATAGATATGACAACCTCATTTGCAGCCCAACAGCGGTCGAGCTCGGCCCTGAGGTCTGCCATGGAGGGCCTGGTGGAGCGGTAGTCGGTCGTGTGTGTCTGTCGATCGTCGGTGTGCGCGACAGCGGCACATGTTGCATCCTTCGCTGGGGCATGTTGATGGCGGCAACAACGAGATGGTCGACGTCGTTGATCCACTGCCGCGCAGGTCCCTGATGTGCATTCATAGCAGGTGGGTTGTGGAGGAGAGCACGCGCTGCACCCAGCGTGCTCGCCGGACTTGCAGCCGGTGTGACCATTGATGCCAATGGAGCGGGCGTCTGTCGTGAAGCGCCGGCCTGACCGGCCGCAACTATACGGGGGCGCGAGGGACCATACCGTCCTTTGGAGCGAGAGGTGGCCTCATCCTCGCCCGCCGTGATGCGATGACCTCCGGAAGTTCCAACCAAAGGCCTGATATTCACCATGACGTAGTGGTGTGAACCTCTCAGAGGAAAAGCCGCCTACATAACGCGCCAAATGTCAAAGTGTAGCAACATCACTTCCCTCGATCCTGCTATGGAGCAGCCCAAGGAGGTTCTTTTTTTTGGAGGGGCTGGTCCCCAATGAGCTCATGTGTATGGGGGAGATGGTAAACTTGGGGATTTTACGTGGTTCGTGCTGCCAGAGCGTAACACCCTACTTCCATGGTGGGGGGGCGGGGGGATTTGAGAAAGTGTGTGTGAAGATGTCTAAGTCGATGGCTGTTTGGTCCTTTTATAGTTCAAAGCTGGGCAGTCTTATAAGTGGGGCCCGAGGCCCGAGAGGTGGCCACGAGGAAATACTAACCCTACAAAGGACCATGGCTTGAAGACTCGCCATCTTGCCGTGCCAGTCGCAGGTGGCTAGGCATAATCATTCATGATGGCAAGGAATGTATTGTCTGTCGTATCGCTAGAAGCTACCAGTGTGCAACGTGGGGTAGCACTACGGTGCCTTCACAGTGATTTGATTGAGCACAGTGGCACGTGACAGGAGTGTTCGCTGCACTCAAGCACCTGGGGAAGACGCATGCCTTCGATGTGCAACTCGAACACGGCACCCCGCTCTCAACTCCTGCAACCTACCGCCCAAAGTGGGGGATAGGACACACGGCAACACTGGAGTCTGCCTTCGCGGGAGAGGCAGGGTCATGTGCTGAAGGCCACATGGCAGTCCCTAAGCCCACCTCTGTGAGAGAGGTGAGGCTCGCCCCTACTAGGCATGCGGCGGCTTTGGAGCCCGCCTTTACATGGGAGGGCAGGCTGGAGCCCCGGGGCACATGGTAGCACCAGAGTTCGCCCGTGGAGAGAAGCGGGGTCGCTTGCCACCGAACACGTGGTGACCCGAGAGCCCACCTCCGCGGGAAGGAGTGATCCCGAGCCGAGGAACATGTGGCAGCATCGGGGCCCGTCCTTAAGGAAGGACGGAATTCGGGTCTGCTGGATACGTAGTGCCTCCGCAGCCTGCCTCAGCAGAGAGGTAGGGTCCTTGGACGATTTCTTCCAGCGCGCGGGAGTACCCGGCATTGAGGGTGTAAAACCCCACTTTTATGGCATGTTAAGTTCATATGGGTTTTGTGATCAACTATTTTGGATCTCCAATATAATGGTACACATGAACTATGCCATCCAAAACTTATCTTGCACTCTTTGTTAGATTCTTTTATCATAGGTATTGGACTTCACCATGAATCCAAATTATATTCTATTCACCTTTTAAGAATAAGAATTTTTAGATAAGGATTAGTAAGCAATGCACAATGAAGCCCTAATAAGCTCTAAACCAAATATTCAAATTAAGGGCTCTAAATTTTTCCATGAACTCCCAAATTCCTCAAATAGCATGCTTACAAAGTTCCAAAATTTTAGAAACTCATCTACTATTTTTATTGAGGTGCGTAGCAAATTTGAATCAAATTCAAATCTGAATTTTTAATTCTTCTCCAACTTCTTTAAACATAAGAATTGAATTCACCATTGTGTTAAGAATAATTCATTTGCCATCTCCACAAAATTTCATGATTTTTGGAGTTGATCTTCTATTTTTAAATGAATTAGTAACTGAGCTGTGGGGAGAATCACTGGACAGTGGGCCCCACATGTCAGCTCCCCTTTTAAACGGATCAGCTCAACCCCGACACCTCTGCACCGCCGCGCCCCCGCTCGACACCGCGCGCGCATGCAGCTCCAGCGAGCTGCCTGCCTGCTCGCCGCGGCTCTATAAAAGGCCGGCCGAAGCCCCCTTTAATCCTCATCCCCGATCACAGCTCCACTGCCTCGCCATTTTTCTTCCGCCGCGCGCCATCGCCGCCGCTCGCCACTGCTCCGCGGCGTGCCGCCGTTCCACGCCGTTTCAAGCCTAGCTCCAAAGAGCAAAAAGGTGCGCCTGATCAAACTCTAGCTCGTGGTACAAACCATTTCCCTTATCGTTGAAGCCTGAGCAAGATATTGTTCGTTTCCTCTACGGCCGAGGGTAGATAGCTAGCTATGATTTCATGTCAAATTCCTTTTCGGCAAGCAATCATCCTTTGCAATTACTTAGAGATAGTTTCTATAGGCCCTAGCGATCCTGTCTGAGCAAAAACCTTTAAGGATCGTCAAGCAACGGCTCTGAATTTCGAGTTTTGCTCGCCGCCGGTGAGAAAACCTCGGTTCACCGTCGAACTCATGATTCCCGGCAACTCACTCCCCTTCTGCGCCCATATCCATGAACTCCATCATCCCAGAAAGGTTTTGGAGCAATTCCCGAGTGATTTGAGCTACTCTATAGAGAGCTCTAGGTTGCCCGAGCGCTCATCGCCGCCACCGCCGTCGCACGACCTTTTCCGGCGAGTTTCAAGACCCACTGACCTCACCACCGTGCTCAGCGACCCCAAAAACCCCCAGGCGGCAAGTTTCCGCGATTCTGGTGCGTTGGATTGGCCGGCGGCGAGGCTCGCCGGAGAGCACCGCCGCGGGAACCCCGCGCGCCGCCCGCGTCGGGAGGTAGAAGACGACGCGGCGGGTCCCGCGTGTCAGCGGCGGTAAATCCCGTCGGATCAGGTGTGGCCACGGGATTTGCTGTGGCTACGCGGTGGGAATCTGTGGCCCCCATGTGGTTTAAATACTATTGGTTCATTTTAAAACAGTGGGGCCCACGAGTTAAATCAAATTAGGAAATTATTCCAGAATAGGCTCCAACTTAGAAAATCCATAACTTTCTGTAGAATACTCCAAAATTCTTCAAACAAATTTTGTTCGAAAGCTCTCGAGCTCTAGTTTCTGTCAATACCAATTAGGTTCTGTGAAACTCAGAGTTAAATTCTGTAGAAAATAATCTTTCCTAATGCAAATGAAATTTTTCCAGACAAGATATCCACAGAAAAAATCCCCAAAATTCACATAAAATTTATTATCCTATTCTTGATTATCAGGAAAAATTTGGGAGCCATAGCACCTGTTTAACTCTCTGTATAATTCAATTTCCTTTTTCAGCTATTAAATTTTCACAGCTATTAGGTTGCTTTAGTAGATCCCAAAATTTTACTGAGTCTTCCTTTAGTCATACCCTAGCCCCTGTTAAAGTCTTAGATTTAATTAACCTACTATGCCAGTCCTAAATCAGTTACAAACTAAATATTGAATTAATATCTAGAAACTCAATTATAAAGTAAGTTCAGAAATTCTTGCCGAATTAGAAATACAATAACTCCTTCCCCACAGCTTAGAAAATTTTGAAGCAAATTTTGCTAAGACCAGAACCACTCCCTCCATCTTGATTATCAACTGTTAGCTAGGTTCAAGCTACAGTTTCCTCTCGGAAATTTTTGGAAGTTGATCTGCTTGCCATACTTTCGGAGACCACAATCTGCTATGATCATCTCCTGTTCTTTGCAAGAGCTTTGATCATATTCCCTAGTATCTACCATCGAAGTTCCAAAGCCAATCAAGATCCCTGTCATATAGTGATCACCATGAATTAATTTATGGTCTTAAAATAAATAAATTTCAAAGTCATTTATATATCCATGTTATCTGCATATCGTATAGTGACCGAAGTCGAGGAGGAGCCAGAAGCCTTGGAAGAGAACCTTCCAATTTTTAACTCAGAACCTGACCTGCAACAAGGCAAGCCCCGGTTTGCATTTAAGTCGTTTATAAACTTTTGCTTTATCACAATGATGAGTAGTATATGAATTGTGCATTACGTCTAGGGTGAATGATACTCCACTTGCATGACCAAAAATCCCAGGGGTTTATTTGGCACGAGTTACAGTTTGACCTGTAGTAACTGCTTTGCTAATGCATAGGAGATCCGGTAGAAGTCGAGTAGTTGGAATCTACTCGCGAGAGATGTATCTCACAGGATTGGTTGAATGGAAAATGGCTTAATATAATGAAATTGAGACCGGGCAGGGAATGGCTAGGAAGCGGCGAGAAGTGAGTCTCGGTCGCATAGCTCTGCCTGTGTCGATTAAGGCCCGCGTCGTGTGCGGCCCCTTCGGACAAGCTTGAATTGTACCGGCAATATAATGGACATATGGAATCCAATAAACTGATGTAACTTGATAACTGGGATGTTGAGACCCATTAACTCACCATCGATAGGGGTGGGTTGAGGACAGTAAGGTGTAAATCGGTCGGCGGACACATGAGGTGTTCCGTGCGGAGACCTTCTGTTTGCGGAGGTGAGACGGGCTCAGCATTTGAGTTTCTTGTGAAAGGTGGCCATATACGCCTAGTACTGAAGTGTTATGTAGGTACAGGTGTGCTCGCTGACACTTCCGAACGACGTATGTGTCGTGTTGTCCGGGTGTGTCTTGATTGCAATCACTGTCCCTCGCAGTAATAGAGTACCGCTTGTTCACTGAGCGGTGACGTAGTAAATACTAAAGAAGTCAGGAAAGTCAGATGATATTGAATTATATTTACTTTGCAACTTTGTTTGGTTTAGAGATAGTATAACTAAAGATTTACAATTTCCCCATACTTTAGCTGTAATAGCATTATGTGCTTTGGGCATGTCATATCATCGGTAAAGCGTTTCTTGTTTGATTGTGGAGCCCATGATGTGCCGTGCTCAGGGAATGTCATTTGCTACTTAAAACTTGGTTATAAGGATCCACTTGTAGGCGAGTTATTTATGCTATTCCTTACCTATGTTTAGTGTCCCCATGCATCTGTCTAGTGAGACGGTTAAGTCTTGCTGAGCCTTAAGCTCACGTTTGCAGTTAACGAGTTTTTGCAGGTTACCCTTTTGAGAATGGGTTTGACGATGAGGCAACACCCCCTCCAGGGTGTACAGCCGAGTGGGAACCCTGCACGCCGCCATAGTTTGAGTGTTGCTAGTGCAAAGTATCCCTGGCATGGAAAACTTTGCTTTTTGCATAGCTAGTGCTGAGAGCGTAGCTATGGTATGTATATATTTCTTTACATCCGCTAGTATTGTGAAAACTTCCGCTGTGTAGTAAATAAAAGACTTGGTATTGTACATTATTCTGGTTCTATTCTTGTAAACTGTTGGGTGTCGCATCGCACGACACCACCCAATGAGATCCTCGGATGTGTGGACCCCGGTCCCCACAGACATGGTATCAGAGCTTCGTTGGGAACAGTGTACCGGAAAAGAACTTATTTTCAAAAATTAGGAACTTGAGTGAGGAATTAGTTATATGCCGTTATAAGGAGTATTATTAGTATAAGATATAAAGGTGGTAAACTAACTATGTGTTATTATATTCTGTAACGACGCTCCGACATCAGGTAAGAGGTAAGGTACGCCACCGAGAGCGGATCAATCTCGGTAAGCTCAGCATACGAGAGGTGGTATGTGAAATTTCCGTGGCTTGGCACGGAAAGTCAATATGAGTCTTTGAAACATTCCATGTTTCTAAAGAACATATGACACGCGGTACCCCAGCGTGACACAAAGTTAGAGGGAAACCCCGTCGGGTGGTATGTAACCCGATAGTGTGTTCTCATATCTATGAGAACATGCGAACACGTATGCCCGAGCGTGTATAAGCCGGATCGTACGGGAGTCTTTGCTGTACAGACGTATTTACAGCCATGTACCTCGAGACATGGCCTCGCTCGAGGACGACTCACGCCAGAGTCGTATGCATTTACTTTTAGTTATATATTATTGTGACTGCCTGCCATGTTTCCCCGTGCCGCCCTTGAAGTGCGAAGGTGTGAAAGGGGATTGTTTGTCTTCTGCAGGTAACCTAACCCCGGTAGCAACCCGTGTAGAAGCCGTTTGCGAGGGAACGATATAGGAACCACCTATAGACGTAACCGGATGTACCGGATAGAATTTCCTTTCGTGAGGCACGTAGTACCGTCAGTATCAAACATGATACTAGACCCTCCCCACCGACAGAATGGTTGCATTGTGTTTTGAGAAAGTCCGACTATCAGATACTGATAATTTCGGGCTCGACTTGATAAGGTGGATAGAACCAAGATTCTTGTTTTCTGGCAGAAGTAGCTCAACTTCGCCAGGTTGTAATCTTGGTTAGCACTTAGATATCATGAGAGTATCCTACATGGATGGAAAGCTCGTGAAGGTCTCTCCAACTTTTCCGTTGACCATAAAGACAGAAAAGCTTGTTAATCTGTTGAAAACTGGGGTTTACTGTAATTACTCCATATGAACCCACCTTTGTACCGTTTCTGTATTCTTGCCATAACTCACTGTAGAAAAATCCCCTACCTTATTGGGGTATATGTTTGAGAAGGGTAGGTGGAGATTCACGAGTTTGTTTTGGGGAGTCCTTCCTGATTTTAATTGGAGTTTAACCAAATTGGGAAGACAGCACAGTAAACTGCATGACTGCTGATGCAAACCAGTCAGCTTTACTGTTGAGTTTGGATAATTATAACCCCTAATCCAGAACAGTGATATGGTTACGCATATACCTTTCTGGAAAGCTTAGGAAGTCATCTATCAACTTTATTTATCACTCCTGACCTAAATCTAGGTGTAGCTATGCCTAATTCCATTTGTCGCAAATTTGGTTCCTGCAGTCCAGAACTTGGAACAGTTTGCACATAATTGTGAATTAATGCATAATACCTTCATGACAAGGTTGTCGTGGTGGAACTTCATTAGTTCTGGATTGTTAACACGACGTTACTCAATGTTTATTTTGACACTACCTCAATATCTTATCATGATGAACCTGTATAGAATGTGGAGATAAGCCCATATACAGGGGAGGTTCTGTCAAAATTTTCAGAACCCTTGAGTCAACTTAAAACTGGTATAGATTGTTCATACTAGTTCAACAGTGGCTGTATGAGTACAATCTGGAAAGGTTTTGAAGTGTACTACAATTTTTGTATTCAACATAAAGTTTAGTTCGGACTTCTTCTGTATGAAACTTACGGGTTACTGCAGATAGGTCAGATAAACCAGAACTGTACTCATTTCCAGATTGCAGCTTTGACTGAACCAATTGATTATGGATATTTCTTTTTGTCCCACATCACCAATGATTGGGTCGAATACTTAAACGGTGTATTGACATTCGGGTATATTTGTCCACAGATGGCAGCACCAAGAATTCAGTTGCCTAATGGATGGGTGTTCTCAACATGCACCGGGCACGCCGGTTTTCCGGACGTGTTTGCACGGTTGCTCGGCCAGTTTGGCTATTTGGTGTTACCTAGCTATTGGGGCAAGAAGTTCCAGGAGGGCGGTATGTGGAGTTGCACCATCTACGTCGATGTGCCTGCCGGTCCACCGCACCTCGGATGGGCTCCATACTCCATCAAGATCAAAGGATTGATATTAGAAGAAACATGGAGCTACGCCGCAAGTGTTGCCATAGGGAGGTTTTGCAAACTCCATTACCGTCATCTGGTGGGTACCCCGTATGAGTTCTTTCCAGTCAACGGCAGAGCTTCTGAGGCCTGGGCAACCCGCTTGCTTGCGGAGGTGGGAGAGCATGGCGAAACATCCGCAACAGCCTTAGCGATGTATGCAGCAGCCTCACATCGCGAAAAGGGTAATCAGCGGACATGCATAAAAGAATTGACAAACAATCTGAAGCAAGCCATGAAGCGAGCAAATCACTTTGAGTGGGCAAATGACGGGCTTAGGGATATGATGACTCCTCTTAATCATCGTTTGAACCTTAGGGAGAATCAATGGCATGACGCTGTTATGGATTTGGCCGCGTCTCGCCAGGAGACTCTAGAGAGAGATATTGATCTGGAGGCAAGCCTACTTTATGGGCACCAACGGGACACACAGTTGAACGTGGTGACTGCAGACAGGGATCAGTCCAGAGTAGAAGCTCAGAGCTGGAAGACCAGCTGTGAACAGGCTCAGCAAGAGAATGAGGCCTGGGGGATGTTTATGATACAGACAGATTGGCAAGCTATGGCTGCCAAGAAGACGTTGATGTTGAACGATGTATCAGCTTCTACTCCAGCACCCGTATCAGAGGTGCCTAGCCCTGAAGATGAAGAAGAAGAGGAAGACCCAGAGGAACTTGAATACGTCGAGTAGAGCGCATTGAAGTTAGATGTGGTAGCACTTCCGCCAACACCGGGCGGCATATAGTTAAATGGTTGCTAGTGTTTCTCTTTTGTGACCATGTTTGTGTCATATTAAGAGTAATGGTTGTGGTGTCTAGCTAATTAGATGAGTATGACATGTCAGGAAGGCCAAGTATGGTAGAGATGCATTTCCATAAAGGGGGTCCATCATTTTGGGTTTACTACTGTAAACTTGGTCTTGAGATGATATATTTTGTATAAAGTTTGTGCTTTATCAATATATGTAAATGTTATGCATCGTCTATTATTGTCTACCGCATTTCTAAGGGAGGATAAACTTGAGGCAATGGGACTTACCGTGTTATTCATTATATTGCAGTATGGTGCGTACTCGTACAGCCTCAGAGGTAGGAGGATCTAGTGGAGGACAGGGGGATGACACACCACCCCCGGGGCAGAATACGCCTCAGACGCAACCACCTCCACCACCTCCAACCACACTCCCCAGGAGTCTCGCGGAGGTTCTTGCTGCAGTGCTCGGCTCGCGTGACGAGCAAACCGAGTTACTGCGGACGTTGGTGCAGCACTCGTCCCGTCAAGGGGGACGACAGGATGATGGACCGCGTCAGCAATTTCAGAGTTCCTACTCTGATTTCTCATCGACACACCCACCGGTATTCAGAGAAGCCGATGAACCGTTGGACGCGGATAACTGGCTCCGCACCATTGAAGGAAAGTTCGGTTTACTCGCGGTAACCGAACAACAGAAGACATTGTTTGCAGCGCAACAACTGCAGGGGTCTGCCGGTGCGTGGTGGGCCAATTACCTTGCCGCACGCCCCGCAGGTCATGTCGTAAGCTGGACCGAATTCCGGGAGGCATTTCGCGCCTACCACATCCCTCCCGGGATTATGAGGAGGAAGCTTCAAGAGTTCTTGGAGCTAAGGCAAGGAGGAAGGAGTGCATACGAATATTCCAAATCATTCAACCACTTGGCCCAATATGCTCAGGACCAAGTGAATACCGAAGATCGGAAGCGGGAATGTTTCTACCGGGGTTTGAACCCCAAGTTGAAGGACAAGCTTGCTCTGTTCAACCGCGGCAACTTCAACGACATAGTCAATGCCGCTATCATGCAGGAGGACGCTACGCGCGAGCTGTCCTCCGATAAAAAGAAGAGGGGTGCTCCACAGAGCAGCGGAGGTGGTGCTCCTCAGAAGTACCGTATGGTGTATCGATCACCATCCGGCCAAAGGTGGCAGCCGCCATCGCGATCACCAATGTTCCGTGGTCGTCAGTTCAACAACGGCGGATTTCGGCCGCAGCAACAACAGGGGATGGTTCCACGTGCACTTCCACCTCCACCACGTGCACCGGGATTCCGTCCTCCCCTTCGCATTGGCCAAACCCCGTACACGTGTTTCACGTGTGGACGTACGGGGCACTTCGCCAAGGATTGTCCGCAGAATCAACAAAGCGGAGGGCAATCATCTTACCAGGGGGCCAACCAACCCCGCAACCAGCCCAAGAAGCTAGCCACCAGACCCGGCAACATCCACCACCTCGCTATCGAGGACGTTCCAGAAGGCGCACCCGTGCTCACGGGTACGTTCTCTATCTTCAATCAACCCGTAGTCATACTCTTTGACTCCAGAGCTTCACACAATGTCATTAGTAAATCTTTTGTCGTTAAAAGTCAATTGCCTGTTATCTCCACAAAAACCCCATATGTGATTAGCACTCCAGCCGGGAAAACGGTAACAAATAAATTGGTTCCTAGAATCCCACTTAACCTAGATGGAACCATATATCTTACTTCATTTCTGATATTAGAACATCAAAAGCTAGATATCATCTTAGGAATGGCATGGTTGCAATACCATGGTGCTATCCTTGATATCGTTCCTCGAAAAATTTATCTAAACTCTCCACTCCATCAGCCCCAGGTTCTCACTCTTGAGAACATCATTCCATTAGACCCATCCACTCACAACACCGAGGTTATGGAACTTAAGGATATTCCGGTAGTATGTGAATACCCCGACGTATTTCCTGAAGATCTTCCTGGTATGCCCCCAGAGAGAGATATAGAGTTCAAGATTGAACTTGCACCAGGAACAGTGCCAATTTCAAGGCCACCCTACAAGATGGCACCTAAGGAACTTGCAGAACTGAAGGAACAATTAACTGAACTTGAAAGCAAAGGTTTTATTCGTCCAAGTTCATCACCATGGGGTTGTTCTGCACTGTTTGTAGAAAAGAAAGATAAGACCTTGAGGCTGTGTGTAGACTATCGTCCACTTAATGCTGTCACCATCAAGAACAAGTACCCACTACCGCGCATTGATATTCTTTTCGATCAATTAGTGGGTGCTAAAGTGTTTTCGAAGATGGATCTTCGTTCTGGTTATCATCAAATTAGAATCCGACCAGAAGATATATCCAAGACAGCCTTCTCAACAAGGTATGGACTGTATGAGTACCTGGTTATGTCCTTCGGGTTAACCAACGCCCCGGCTCATTTCATGTATCTCATGAACTCAGTGTTCATGCCGGAATTGGACAAGTTCGTCGTGGTCTTCATTGACGATATACTTGTGTATTCCAAATCCGAAGAAGAACATGCTCAACACTTGCATATTGTGCTTCAGCGATTACGGGACCATCAGTTGTATGCTAAGTTCAGCAAGTGTGAATTCTGGATCAACCAGGTGCCATTTTTAGGGCACATCATTTCAGCAGAAGGTATTGCAGTTGATCCAAGCAAGATCAAGCAAGTCCTCAAATGGGAGTCTCCAAAGTCTGTACATGAAGTCCGAAGTTTCCTGGGTTTAGCAGGATATTACCGGAGGTTTATACCCAGTTTCTCCAAAATAGCTAAACCAATGACAGAACTTCTGAAGAAAGGACAAAAGTATGTATGGACTGAGGCATGTGAGGCAGGTTTCAAAGCATTGGTGAAACACCTTACAACGGCACCAGTTTTAGCCCAACCAGACACAACCAAAGCATTTGAGGTCTTTTGCGACGCATCTGGGATTGGTTTAGGTTGTGTATTAATGCAAGAGCGAAGAGTGATCGCGTATGGATCGCGACAGCTTCGGAACCACGAGCAGCACTACCCGACTCATGATCTTGAGCTGGCTGCTGTGGTGCTAGCATTGAAGATGTGGAGGCATTATCTACTGGGTAATTTAGTACACCTCTACACTGATCACAAAAGCTTGAAATACATCTTCACCCAGAAGGATTTGAATATGCGACAAAGGCGATGGTTAGAATTGATCAAGGATTATGAGATTGAGATCCACTACCATCCAGGCAAGGCGAATGTAGTCGCCGATGCACTGAGCCGCAAGTCCCATGTCAACAATCTTTCCCTCACCACAATGGAAGGTAAAGAAGGACAGAGTCTTTACTTGGTTCCATATGCAGCACTCTACAACCTAGCTCTCATTCCTACCATCAGGGAGGATATTGTAGCAGCTCAAAAGGAAGACAAGGGGATGTCGCATATTCGACAAAGAATGATAAAGGGGGAAATGAAATGTTTCCATAGTGACAAAGAGGGTACCATCTGGTTTAACGACCGTATAGTGGTACCCCGAAACATGGAACTTAGAAAGAAGATACTGGACGAAGCTCATTTTTCCAAGTATTCCATTCATCCGGGAAGCAACAAGATGTACCAAGATTTGAAGAAGAAATTCTGGTGGACTCGGATGAAGAGAGAAGTAGCTAAATACGTGTCCGAGTGTGATACGTGCCGGCGAGTAAAGGCCGACCATATGAAGGCAGCTGGACAGCTTCAACCTTTAAGCATACCGACTTGGAAATGGGAGGATATCAGTATGGATTTCATTGTTGGGTTGCCTCCCACTCTCCATAAACACGACTCCATTTGGGTGATCGTTGACCGATTGACCAAATCGGCTCATTTCATACCGGTCCGCGTGGCATACGATGCGAGGCGATATGCGGAAATTTATATCTCCAGAATAATATGTCTACATGGTGTACCCTGTACCATCATCTCAGATCGTGGAGCTGTATTTGTTTCGCGATTCTGGGAGCATCTCCACGCTGCACTGGGAACCAAGTTAATTCGGAGCTCGGCCTATCATCCTCAGACCGATGGTCAGACCGAACGGGTGAATCAAGTGCTAGAAGACATGCTTCGTGCCTGTGCCATCCACCAGGGCAAGAACTGGGATGATCATCTACCTTTGGCGGAGTTTTCATACAACAACGGTTACCAAGCTAGCATCCAGATGGCGCCCTATGAAGCTCTCTATGGCCGAAAGTGTCGCACACCCTTGAACTGATGCGAATCAGGTGAACGGGCAGTGTACGGCATCGACTTAGTAAATGACGCCGAGGATCGAGTTCGCACTATTCAGGCGAATCTCAAAGCTGCTCAGTCTCGTCAGAAGAGCTACGCGGACAAACGACGTCGACCTCTTCACTTCAAAATTGGAGATCAAGTTTATCTTCGGGTATCCCCTATGAAAGGTATCCATCGATTCGGAATGAAAGGGAAGCTAGCCCCACGTTTTATTGGGCCATTCGCAATCCTAGCACAATGCGTACCTGTGGCATATCAATTAGAGTTACCACCGTCACTTTCAGGGGTTCACAATGTGTTCCACGTTTCTCAGTTACGAAAGTGTCTTAAAACTCCCGCTGATGTCCGCATAGAGGATTTGGAAGCTCTCCAACCAGATCTCACCTATTCCGAGCATCCAATTCAGATCATCGATGAAAAGACTCGCACCACAAGAAGCCGCACCTTGCATTTCTATAAGGTTTTGTGGAGCAACCACAGTGCGGAAGAAGCCACGTGGGAAAGCGAGGAGTATCTTAGAACGAACTATCCGGACTTATTAGCGGCATATGTTCGATAGATCCTTTTTCCTTTGCCTTCTTTTGTAATCTCGGGACGAGATTCTTTTAAGGGGGGAGGAATGTAAAACCCCACTTTTATGGCATGTTAAGTTCATATGGGTTTTGTGATCAACTATTTTGGATCTCCAATATAATGGTACACATGAACTATGCCATCCAAAACTTATCTTGCACTCTTTGTTAGATTCTTTTATCATAGGTATTGGACTTCACCATGAATCCAAATTATATTCTATTCACCTTTTAAGAATAAGAATTTTTAGATAAGGATTAGTAAGCAATGCACAATGAAGCCCTAATAAGCTCTAAACCAAATATTCAAATTAAGGGCTCTAAATTTTTCCATGAACTCCCAAATTCCTCAAATAGCATGCTTACAAAGTTTCAAAATTTTAGAAACTCATCTACTATTTTTATTGAGGTGCGTAGCAAATTTGAATCAAATTCAAATCTGAATTTTTAATTCTTCTCCAACTTCTTTAAACATAAGAATTGAATTCACCATTGTGTTCAGAATAATTCATTTGCCATCTCCACAAAATTTCATGATTTTTGGAGTTGATCTTCTATTTTTAAATGAATTAGTAACTGAGTTGTGGGGAGAATCACTGGACAGTGGGCCCCACATGTCAGCTCCCCTTTTAAACGGATCAGCTCAACCCCGACACCTCTGCACCGCCGCGCCCCCGCTCGACACCGCGCGCGCATGCAGCTCCAGCGAGCTGCCTGCCTGCTCGCCGCGGCTCTATAAAAGGCCGGCCGAAGCCCCCTTTAATCCTCATCCCCGATCACAGCTCCACTGCCTCGCCATTTTTCTTCCGCCGCGCGCCATCGCCGCCGCTCGCCACTGCTCCGCGGCGTGCCGCCGTTCCACGCCGTTTCAAGCCTAGCTCCAAAGAGCAAAAAGGTGCGCCTGATCAAACTCTAGCTCGTGGTACAAACCATTTCCCTTATCGTTGAAGCCTGAGCAAGATATTGTTCGTTTCCTCTACGGCCGAGGGTAGATAGCTAGCTATGATTTCATGTCAAATTCCTTTTCGGCAAGCAATCATCCTTTGCAATTACTTAGAGATAGTTTCTATAGGCCCTAGCGATCCTGTCTGAGCAAAAACCTTTAAGGATCGTCAAGCAACGGCTCTGAATTTCGAGTTTTGCTCGCCGCCGGTGAGAAAACCTCGGTTCACCGTCGAACTCATGATTCCCGGAAACTCACTCCCCTTATGCGCCCATATCCATGAACTCCATCATCCCAGAAAGGTTTTGGAGCAATTCCCGAGTGATTTGAGCTACTCTATAGAGAGCTCTAGGTTGCCCGAGCGCTCATCGCCGCCACCGCCGTCGCACGACCTTTTCCGGCGAGTTTCAAGACCCACTGACCTCACCACCGTGCTCAGCGACCCCAAAAACCCCCAGGCGGCAAGTTTCCGCGATTCTGGTGCGTTGGATTGGCCGGCGGCGAGGCTCGCCGGAGAGCACCGCCGCGGGAACCCCGCGCGCCGCCCGCGTCGGGAGGTAGAAGACGACGCGGCGGGTCCCGCGTGTCAGCGGCGGTAAATCCCGTCGGATCAGGTGTGGCCACGGGATTTGCTGTGGCTACGCGGTGGGAATCTGTGGCCCCCGTGTGGTTTAAATACTATTGGTTCATTTTAAAACAGTGGGGCCCACGAGTTAAATCAAATTAGGAAATTATTCCAGAATAGGCTCCAACTTAGAAAATCCATAACTTTCTGTAGAATACTCCAAAATTCTTCAAACAAATTTTGTTCGAAAGCTCTCGAGCTCTAGTTTCTGTCAATACCAATTAGGTTCTGTGAAACTCAGAGTTAAATTCTGTAGAAAATAATCTTTCCTAATGCAAATGAAATTTTTCCAGACAAGATATCCACAGGAAAAATCCCCAAAATTCACATAAAAATTATTATCCTATTCTTGATTATCAGGCAAAATTTGGGAGCCATAGCACCTGTTTAACTCTCTGTATAATTCAATTTCCTTTTTCAGCTATTAAATTTTCACAGCTATTAGGTTGCTTTAGTAGATCCCAAAATTTTACTGAGTCTTCCTTTAGTCATACCCTAGCCCCTGTTAAAGTCTTAGATTTAATTAACCTACTATGCCAGTCCTAAATCAGTTACAAACTAAATATTGAATTAATATCTAGAAACTCAATTATAAAGTAAGTTCAGAAATTCTTGCCGAATTAGAAATACAATAACTCCTTCCCCACAGCTTAGAAAATTTTGAAGCAAATTTTGCTAAGACCAGAACCACTCCCTCCATCTTGATTATCAACTGTTAGCTAGGTTCAAGCTACAGTTTCCTCTCGGAAATTTTTGGAAGTTGATCTGCTTGCCATACTTTCGGAGACCACAATCTGCTATGATCATCTCCTGTTCTTTGCAAGAGCTTTGATCATATTCCCTAGTATCTACCATCGAAGTTCCAAAGCCAATCAAGATCCCTGTCATATAGTGATCACCATGAATTAATTTATGGTCTTAAAATAAATAAATTTCAAAGTCATTTATATATCCATGTTATCTGCATATCGTATAGTGACCGAAGTCGAGGAGGAGCCAGAAGCCTTGGAAGAGAACCTTCCAATTTTTAACTCAGAACCTGACCTGCAACAAGGCAAGCCCCGGTTTGCATTTAAGTCGTTTATAAACTTTTGCTTTATCACTATGATGAGTAGTATATGAATTGTGCATTACGTCTAGGGTGAATGATACTCCACTTGCATGACCAAAAATCCCAGGGGTTTATTTGGCACGAGTTACAGTTTGACCTGTAGTAACTGCTTTGCTAATGCATAGGAGATCCGGTAGAAGTCGAGTAGTTGGAATCTACTCGCGAGAGATGTATCTCACAGGATTGGTTGAATGGAAAATGGCTTAATATAATGAAATTGAGACCGGGCAGGGAATGGCTAGGAAGCGGCGAGAAGTGAGTCTCGGTCGCATAGCTCTGCCTGTGTCGATTAAGGCCCGCGTCGTGTGCGGCCCCTTCGGACAAGCTTGAATTGTACCGGCAATATAATGGACATATGGAATCCAATAAACTGATGTAACTTGATAACTGGGATGTTGAGACCCATTAACTCACCATCGATAGGGGTGGGTTGAGGACAGTAAGGTGTAAATCGGTCGGCGGACACATGAGGTGTTCCGTGCGGAGACCTTCTGTTTGCGGAGGTGAGACGGGCTCAGCATTTGAGTTTCTTGTGAAAGGTGGCCATATACGCCTAGTACTGAAGTGTTATGTAGGTACAGGTGTGCTCGCTGACACTTCCGAACGACGTATGTGTCGTGTTGTCCGGGTGTGTCTTGATTGCAATCACTGTCCCTCGCAGTAATAGAGTACCGCTTGTTCACTGAGCGGTGACGTAGTAAATACTAAAGAAGTCAGGAAAGTCAGATGATATTGAATTATATTTACTTTGCAACTTTGTTTGGTTTAGAGATAGTATAACTAAAGATTTACAATTTCCCCATACTTTAGCTGTAATAGCATTATGTGCTTTGGGCATGTCATATCATCGGTAAAGCGTTTCTTGTTTGATTGTGGAGCCCATGATGTGCCGTGCTCAGGGAATGTCATTTGCTACTTAAAACTTGGTTATAAGGATCCACTTGTAGGCGAGTTATTTATGCTATTCCTTACCTATGTTTAGTGTCCCCATGCATCTGTCTAGTGAGACGGTTAAGTCTTGCTGAGCCTTAAGCTCACGTTTGCAGTTAACGAGTTTTTGCAGGTTACCCTTTTGAGAATGGGTTTGACGATGAGGCAACACCCCCTCCAGGGTGTACAGCCGAGTGGGAACCCTGCACGCCGCCATAGTTTGAGTGTTGCTAGTGCAAAGTATCCCTGGCATGGAAAACTTTGCTTTTTGCATAGCTAGTGCTGAGAGCGTAGCTATGGTATGTATATATTTCTTTACATCCGCTAGTATTGTGAAAACTTCCGCTGTGTAGTAAATAAAAGACTTGGTATTGTACATTATTCTGGTTCTATTCTTGTAAACTGTTGGGTGTCGCATCGCACGACAGCACCCAATGAGATCCTCGGATGTGTGGACCCCGGTCCCCACAGAGGGTACCAACAGGGTTGAATTAATCAAACATCAAAATGCGGCGTCATGTCATCGTGACGTGGTGCGTCATGGCTGGCTTAACACGTACGTGTGTATGCAACATTCTACATCATCATCTCTCAGACCCTCATAACAGAAAGACATCAGTCCACCGTTTTCTCTGGTGAGATTAAAACATCCTCCTAGTATTTCACATATGCCTTGAAATTTATTTGATTAATTAAATAAATGGATCCAAGACCCAAATATCTAACACCTTGTGGGTGTATTACCCACATTACCCATAGTTATGAATTTTGATCAGTCAAGAGTTTTCCATGGATTTTGATTCCAGTAGTTTTTTCACATTTTTCATTCCTACATTTTGTCAATTACTGTGTTTTTCTTATTCTATTGTTTTTCATTCCTACTATCCAAACAAAGCTTAAACGAGGCTAAGCATCTAACGATGTTGTGTGGTCAAGAAATACAGGAATCCCCTCTCGCAACAGCTAGCACACCAGCTCCGGCGCACGTACGACACACGTGATATTCTTCTCGCCTTCTGTGCCAGAAACACCATAGCGGCAGTGCGTACCTTCTTCTGTGACGTAGCTGCTGTTTTTTTTTTGCTATTTAGGAGTTTTGGCGCTCCAACACGTGCATTATCATCGGGATCTAGGAGTTTTGCGCCGACTCCATCATTCCGCTTGGGACACCAAGTGGATGCATTGGCACTTGTCGGTATCCCGTAGATCGGGTACCCCCGCGCACAAAGAGAAAACGGCTAAGGACTTGGCCTCTACTTGGAGGCAGAGTCCGAGGCTGCCACGTCGTGGAGGAAAGGACCAGATCATACCTCCCCGCCGGGGCGGCCTCCCGGGCTACCTCGTGGCCGGCAGGACCGGACCCTCACCTCCCCGCCGAGGCAGGCTCCGGGGCTGCCACATGGCCGAGGACCAGACCCTCGCCTCCCCGCCGAGGCAGGCTCCGGGGCTGCCACGTGGCCGGCAGGACCAGACTCTCCACCCCGCCGACGCGGGTTCCGGGGCTGACACGTAGCCAATGGAACTCCTGGACCAAGCCCTTCTCCCCGCAAGGAAGGGCTCCTGGACTTTCACGTGGCCTGCAGGGCTGAGCCTCCGCTCTCCCGCGGAGGTGGGCTCCGGAGGCGCCACGTGACTTGTACAGCTGGGCACTCAACTCCCGGCAGGGGCAGGCTCCGGTGCAACCACGTGGCGGTGGGCCGACTCCATGCGGTAGGAGGCTGCAGTAAAGGAAAGAGTGCGGCGCTCAGATAAGCATTAAGTACGCGCGCCTTCCCCAGGCGAAGCTGAGTCGCGCATGCGAAAGTTAAGGCTCTAGTGTCCTGTCTTGTCCAAGTAGCCAGTACATACCCACTACGCAAGGCGGACGAGTAAGCCGCGAGGACAAGACGGACGGGACGGGCCCTGCCATCATCAACAACTATGTGTAGCCCTGGCGCACGATGCGGCGAGACGGCACATTGAAGCTCCTGACAAAGGGAAGTAGATAGCATTTAATCCTATATCTGGTATAGGATTTGGCTCTACCCGGGACCACCTGTCAGGGCCTGGGGCCCACCTTGTGACTGCAGAGTCCTTAAACTATAAAAGGACTCTACAGACGACCTTCACAGGGGACGGATCAGACCGATTGAAACTCATATGCGCTCAAGCAAGGCAATACACTTACACTCCCGTGGACGTAGGGTGTTACGCTCCGGCGGCCCGAACCACGTAAACCCTCTGTGTTCATCATCTTGTTGTGCTCAATCTCTTGGGACTAGCCCTCATGAATCCAAATAACCTCCGCGGACTGCTCTCTAAGCAGGTCTAGGGGAAGTATCGTTTAAGACCTTCGACATTTTGTGCGCCAGGTAGGGGGGCTTTTGTGACACCCGGTTCCGAAAAACGAACCAAGCTAACGCATATGTGTGCCCAGGATGTTCCACACACATACACGAGTGTTTCACAAATGATAAACAGATAATTACCACAACTCAAATTATTAAATAAGTACTCTTATTACATAATTTATTATATCATCGAATACAAGCTCTAATGAATATTAATGACAAGTTCAACTAATGCAGCGGAAATAAACTAATTAAGCAACTAAGCAAACTAAGCAAAAGGGATAGTGCAGCTCCATGCAACACCACAGGCAAAGCCGACGGTAGACACGGCCTAGAACTCCACATTATCGCCATTAAACTCACAATTCTGACCTGCATCTGTTGGGGGGATTGCAAGAGTGAGTACATGTCGTACTCAGCAAGTGTGGAAAGTATGACATGTGGCTGATTCAAATGACGACAATAATAATGGCCATGTGCTGAAAAGTACAGTAAAACATTTGAAAAAGCAATGTATCATATTATGTGAAGTAAACCCATCATAAACCATAAATAATACCATAATACCAGTCTATAAATCACCATTACCAATAACCATAATCAATGTCATAAACCATAATTCCATCCATAACCATAACAATAATCATAATATCAACCATAACCATCACCAAACCATAACCATTATCAAACCATAACCATCCCAAATCCCAATTTCCCTCTAATCATGTAGGTCATCCAGGCGCTCTTAACCGGGAGCACGGCTATCATGATAGTTTTAATTAACTCTGCAGAGTTTGTACCACTTTACCCACGTGTTTGTGATTTCATCACCCGTCGGCGACTAAAGAACCTCCCTTATGCCAGTTACACTTCCTTTGGTGTATGGCCAAGAGATCACAAAATAGCCATTACAAAGGGATTACTAGCCTATTCAGACCCCACTGAGGTCTCACCGGTGGCGATGCCTCCAACTGAGCACATCTTCAACCAAGGGCCCCCTCTTGAGCCATTCGGATCCCAGGGTAGTCCCACCAATCATCAACAAACCCAATCCGACCACCCCTTCCCCGAGCATCCACAATGGTCCAAACAGCACTAGCAAAGCCCTAATTAATCAGCTACGCCGCACCCATACTTGGCCTTGTGGTGGCACTGTAGTCCTGGCTTATTCTCGCATGAACCGGTCCTTAGATCTAAAGCAAGCAAACCACCATAACATCCAACCCATCCACATACCAGGCTTGCTTAGATCACCCATCACCATACCGTATCGACCAGTTCATATTAACCAGAATATCATTGGTACATAATTAAATTTGTAGTGTTGTTTTTCCATCCCAATTAATTAGGTGAAGCAAAAAGGTAACAACCCTTCCCGACACTCTGCCATAAATTCTAGGTGACAAGGGTGGTTTAACAAGTCTAGTAAACTTCCTATCATAGGATTCCCATCAAATTGACACAGCATGCAGTTTTGCAAACAAAACATTTATTTTAAAACAGGATCAATATGCTTCAAGGACACTTGCCTTGCTCCGGCGGATGGGGTTGCTCACGCTCTTCGAAATCTTGATTATGAAAATCCTCGTACACGATCTCTTGAGCACTTCCCTCTACTCGTGATCACACATACAGGAAAATACATACAAATCAACATGATGCACACACATTAATCAACATGCGATGATATGCATGCATGCAAAGTACCATAATTAATTAACTACGATTGTCTATTAATTAGATGCAACTAGTTCATGCGTGTTCATATGAGATTACGGGGGTTTTTGCGGGAATTTATGCTGCTGAAAATAAAAATACGACGCAACTACGATCAATTTACGTCCATTAGATTCGATATGGTCGCTAAAATTTGCATCGGGAACATGTCCTACTGTAGATGCGATGGCTTCGATGATCGAGGGATGGGGACAATGCGTAGATGAAGTAGATGCGTCCTCCGGCGGCACGACGACGGCGGCGCGATGTCGAAGACGATCTCCGGCGGACGGTGGGGCCCTCCTCTTTTTCTTCCTTTTCTTCCCTTCTTTTTCTCCTTTTTCTTCCCTGGTCGCAGCCCTCTGGTCCCTGGTGCTTTTTTTCCGGCGGCTAGGTTTTTCCCTGGGTGATTCTGGCGTCGAGATCGTGAGCCCTCGATCCCTTTTTATAGGGGCGGCGGGACAGGCGATCGGTACCGACTCGGTACCGGCCCGGCGCTGGATTCGCGGAGGGAATATCGGGATCGGGGGGGGGGGGGGGGGGGGGGCGTTACGGCGGCGGGGCGCGTACGCGGGAGGGGCGCGGGAGCGAGGCCGCGTGGGACGCCGGGCGGAGCGCGGGCGCTGGGCGGGAATCGCGGCTGGCGGGGTTTTCGGCGGGGGGGGGGGGGGGGGGGGGGGCTCGGGCGGCGGGGTCGGCCGGGTGGGAGCGCGCGCTGCAGGCGGGCAGGCGGCGTCGGTCGGTGGGACCCGGCGTCGAGGCGCTGGTGGCTCGGGCGTGCGGGGCTGCGGTGGGGCCCGGCACGGGAGCCAAGGCGGCGGGGACCGGGGCGCAGGCGCGGGCCGTGTGGGAGCGGGAGGGCGGCGGGGCCAGGCGCCTCGGGGCGGCGTGGGGTCGGCCGGGAGTCCCAGGCGGCCGCGTGGTTCGGCGGGTGGGGTCCAGCGGCACGGCGCGGGCGGCTCCGCGCGGGAGTCCGAGGCGGCGGTTGGCTGGGCCTGGTTCGGCCTGGCCGGCTGCCCCTCGTTTCTTTTTTTTCTTTTTATTATTCTTTTTTAAAACATATTACTATTTATTTATTATTTTTATTTATCTTATTTATTTTATTCATTTACTTTTTATATATATTTCTTATTATATATATTATTTATTTATATCTTTTATACAGTTAATATATATATATTTTTATTATATATTTTTATATATTATTATTTTATTATTGATTTTTATTCCCTAATACATGTTTTAGGCTATAATTATTATTTTCTATTTCTTCTTTTGCTACATACATTTGTATATATATGCTCCATCTTTTTATGTTTTATTATTTTTCTTTTATCCTACTAATGTTTAATGCATGATCATGTATGCAATGCAGGATGCGAAAATTTAGGTTGTTACAATTCTACCCCCCTTAAAGTGAATCTCGCCCTCGAGATTCGATAGCGTGGAGAAAAGGTGAGGGAATTCTGCCTTCAGGTCTTCTTCACGTTCCCATGTAGCTTCGGCTTCCGTATGGTGGTTCCATTGCACTTTGCACCAACGGATTCTCTTATTCCTTGTGAATCCAAAACAATGAGGTTGGCGGAGAAGTCTACCCCCCTTATTCTAAGGCTTACTTTTGGACATACTATATTTGTCCTCATCTCTCCTCCAAGAGACTTAACCAATAGAGTAAACTTCATATGAGAGATGGGAAAACTATACTTGGCAACATATTTCGATGCAATGAATGAATGCGATGCTCTAGAATCAAATAACATAGTCGCGGGGTTGGAGTTAGCAAGAAACATACCAATGACCACGTCATCCGCTTGTTGAGCATCTACCGTAGAGACATGGTTCACGTTGCCACGAGCAAAATTCTGCTGTCCACGACCTCCTTGTGGCTGTCCTCCATTAGGTCTTGGGCTTTTCCTCGGCGCATTGCTTCTTTGACCAAGGTCTGACTTAGGACATTGATTCGCAAAGTGTCCAGCTTCTCCACAAGTATAGCACCTCTTAACTCCACCGGAATTATTGGGACGAGCTTGGTTTTGAGCATTGGTTCCAGGAAAATCAGCACGAGGTGCATAAGGCATTGCTTGCATAACAGGGCGCTGCTGCACAAACTGAGTTGGGTGTGGTGCATGACCAGGGCGCTGAGCAGGAATAGAGGAGCTGTAATAGGGTGCATTGGGTGGTGCAAGGCGAGGGCGCACATTACTTCCTTGTTGCTGTCCTTGATAGCCTTCCTCTTGATTTCTTGCTCCATCTCGCGGATCTTGTTCTCAACCACAATTGCTTTGTCCACAAGCTTCTGGAAATTGACATAATCACAATTGAGCAATTGCACTTGGATTTCATTGTTGAGGCCTCTCATGAACAAATATTGCTTCCGGCTATCTCGACTAACATCCTCGGGCGCATACCTTGAGAGTTGAGTGAACTTGTTGAGATATTCACTCACGCTTGATCTTCCTTGCATTAAGTTTTTTGAATTCCTGCCTCTTCAAGATCATCACACCTTCCGGCACATAATGAGAACGAAAATTCTCCTTGAATTCGGCCCAAGTAATTCTCTCTTGGTTCTCATGAGCATTGCAATAAGAATCCCACCAATCTGCGGCTGCTCCAACGAGTTGATGAGAAGCAAATAGGACCTTCTCTCGGTCACTGCATTGGACAATGGCTAGCTTCTTCTCCATGGACTTGAGCCAATCATCAGCATCCATAGGGTCGGCAGCTTGAGCAAAGGTCGGTGGTCTAGTCCTCATAAACTCTCCCAATCGGTTATGAGGAGGCGGGGGTGGCGGTGGAGGCATGTGGGGCTGATTGTTGATATTGCCAGCCTGCAGCTGTCCCATGGTCTGTATCATGGTCTGCATGAGCTGGTTTTGCATAGCTAGTAGTTGCTCGATATTGATGGCTCCATGAGCAGGTCCTTGTCCATTGTTGTTCTGAGGTACTCCATGGTACTCCTCCTCACCATTGACGTCCCTCTGATTGCGAGTCCTCACCATCTGAAGAAGAGCAGTTGGAAAGAATTTTGAAAATGTCCCCAACTATATGCATCAAGGAATATGAAGCTAACCAACTAGCTATACTAGCCTAGGTGGACATGGAAATGCTAAAGCATCCCAAAATCCTCTATTAAGCACACAAGCAAACAATATATATAGCAAACAACACACTTAAGCGAAAACACATCGATTCCTGAGTGCTCCTATGTGCTCTAAAGTGTCCATTCTATCTAGGCTGCGTCCTACGGTCAACCTGTGGCTCTGATACCAATATGTGACGCCCGGTTCCGAAAAACGAACCAAGCTAACGCATATGTGTGCCCAGGATGTTCCACACACATACACGAGTGATTCACAAATGATAAACAGATATTTACCACAGCTCAAATTATTAAATAAGTACTCTTATTACATAATTCATTATATTCTCGAATACAAGCTCTAATGAATATTAATGACAAGTTCAACTAATGCAGCGGAAATAAACTAATTAAGCAACTAAGCAAACTAAGCAAAAGGGATAGCGCAGCTCCATGCAACACCACAGGCAGAGCCGACGGTAGACACGGCCTAGAACTCCACATTAGCGCCATTAAACTCACAATTCTGACCTGCATCTGTTGGGGGGATTGCAAGAGTGAGTACATGTCGTACTCAGCAAGTGTGGAAAGTATGACATGTGGCTGATTCAAATGACGACAATAATAATGGCTAAGTGCTGAAAAGTACAGTAAAACATTTGAAAAAGCAATGTATCATATTATGTGAAGTAAACCATCATAAACCATAAATAATACCATAATACCAGTCTATAAATCACCATTACCAATAACCATAATCAATGTCATAAACCATAATTCCATCCATAACCATAACAATAATCATAATATCAACCATAACCATCACCAAACCATAACCATTATCAAACCATAACCATCCCAAATCCCAATTTCCCTCTAATCATGTAGGTCATCCAGGCGCTCTTAACCGGGAGCACGGCTATCATGATAGTTTTAATTAACTCTGCAGAGTTTGTACCACTTTACCCACGTGTTTGTGATTTCATCACCCGTCGGCGACTAAAGAACCTCCCTTATGCCAGTTACACTTCCTTTGGTGTATGGCCAAGAGATCACAAAATAGCCATTACAAAGGGATTACTAGCCTATTCAGACCCCACTGAGGTCTCACCGGTGGCGATGCCTCCAACTGAGCACATCTTCAACCAAGGGCCCCCTCTTGAGCCATTCGGATCCCAGGGTAGTCCCACCAATCATCAACAAACCCAATCCGACTACCCCTTCCCCGAGCATCCACAATGGTCCAAACAGCACTAGCAAAGCCCTAATTAATCAGCTACGCCGCACCCATACTTGGCCTTGTGGTGGCACTGTAGTCCTGGCTTATTCTCGCATGAACCGGTCCTTAGATCTAAAGCAAGCAAACCACCATAACATCCAACCCATCCACATACCAGGCTTGCTTAGATCACCCATCACCATACCGTATCGACCAGTTCATATTAACCAGAATATCATTGGTACATAATTAAATTTGTAGTGTTGTTTTTCCATCCCAATTAATTAGGTGAAGCAAAAAGGTAACAACCCTTCCCGACACTCTGCCATAAATTCTAGGTGACAAGGGTGGTTTAACAAGTCTAGTAAACTTCCTATCATAGGATTCCCATCAAATTGACACAGCATGCAGTTTTGCAAACAAAACATTTATTTTAAAACAGGATCAATATGCTTCAAGGACACTTGCCTTGCTCCGGCGGATGGGGTTGCTCAAGCTCTTCGAAATCTTGATTATGAAAATCCTCGTACACGATCTCTTGAGCACTTCCCTCTACTCGTGATCACACATACAGGAAAATACATACAAATCAACATGATGCACACACATTAATCAACATGCGATGATATGCATGCATGCAAAGTACCATAATTAATTAACTACGATTGTCTATTAATTAGATGCAACTAGTTCATGCGTGTTCATATGAGATTACGGGGGTTTTTGCGGGAATTTATGCTGCTGAAAATAAAAATACGACGCAACTACGATCAATTTACGTCCATTAGATTCGATATGGTCGCTAAAATTTGCATCGGGAACATGTCCTACTGTAGATGCGATGGCTTCGATGATCGAGGGATGGGGACAATGCGTAGATGAAGTAGATGCGTCCTCCGGCGGCACGACGACGGCGGCGCGATGTCGAAGACGATCTCCGGCGGACGGTGGGGCCCTCCTCTTTTTCTTCCTTTTCTTCCCCTTCTTTTTCTCCTTTTTCTTCCCTGGTCGCAACCCTCTGGTCCCTGGTGCTTTTTTTCCGGCGGCTAGGTTTTTCCCTGGGTGATTCTGGCGTCGAGATCGTGAGCCCTCGATCCCTTTTTATAGGGGCGGCGGGACAGGCGATCGGTACCGACTCGGTACCGGCCCGGCGCTGGATTCGCGGAGGGAATATCGGGATCGGGGGGGGGGGGGGGGGGGGCGTTACGGCGGCGGGGCGCGTACGCGGGAGGGGCGCGGGAGCGAGGCCGCGTGGGACGCCGGGCGGAGCGCGGGCGCTGGGCGGGAATCGCGGCTGGCGGGGTTTTCGGCGGGGGGGGGGGGGGGGGGCTCGGGCGGCGGGGTCGGCCGGGTGGGAGCGCGCGCTGCAGGCGGGCAGGCGGCGTCGGTCGGTGGGACCCGACGTCGAGGCGCTGGTGGCTCGGGCGTGCGGGGCTGCGGTGGGGCCCGACACGGGAGCCAAGGCGGCGGGGACCGGGGCGCAGGCGCGGGCCGTGTGGGAGCGGGAGGGCGGCGGGGCCAGGCGCCTCGGGGCGGCGTGGGGTCGGCCGGGAGTCCCAGGCGGCCGCGTGGTTCGGCGGGTGGGGTCCAGCGGCACGGCGCGGGCGGCTCCGCGCGGGAGTCCGAGGCGGCGGTTGGCTGGGCCTGGTTCGGCCTGGCCGGCTGCCCCTCGTTTCTTTTTTTTCTTTTTATTATTCTTTTTTAAAACATATTACTATTTATTTATTATTTTTATTTATCTTATTTATTTTATTCATTTACTTTTTATATATATTTCTTATTATATATATTATTTATTTATATATTTTATACAGTTAATATATATATATATATTTTTATTATATATTTTTTATATATTTATTTTTATATATTATTATTTTATTATTGATTTTTATTCCCTAATACATGTTTTAGGCTATAATTATTATTTTCTATTTCTTCTTTTGCTACATACATTTGTATATATATGCTCCATCTTTTTATGTTTTATTATTTTTCTTTTATCCTACTAATGTTTAATGCATGATCATGTATGCAATGCAGGATGCGAAAATTTAGGTTGTTACAATTCTACCCCCCTTAAAGTGAATCTCGCCCTCGAGATTCGATAGCGTGGAGAAAAGGTGAGGGAATTCTGCCTTCAGGTCTTCTTCACGTTCCCATGTAGCTTCGGCTTCCGTATGGTGGTTCCATTGCACTTTGCACCAACGGATTCTCTTATTCCTTGTGAATCCAAAACAATGAGGTTGGCGGAGAAGTCTACCCCCCTTATTCTAAGGCTTACTTTTGGACATACTATATTTGTCCTCATCTCTCCTCCAAGAGACTTAACCAATAGAGTAAACTTCATATGAGAGATGGGAAAACTATACTTGGCAACATACTTCGATGCAATGAATGAATGCGATGCTCTAGAATCAAATAACATAGTCGCGGGGTTGGAGTTAGCAAGAAACATACCAATGACCACGTCATCCGCTTGTTGAGCATCTACCGTAGAGACATGGTTCACGTTGCCACGAGCAAAATTCTGCTGTCCACGACCTCCTTGTGGCTGTCCTCCATTAGGTCTTGGGCTTTTCCTCGGCGCATTGCTTCTTTGACCAAGGTCTGACTTAGGACATTGATTCGCAAAGTGTCCAGCTTCTCCACAAGTATAGCACCTCTTAACTCCACCGGAATTATTGGGACGAGCTTGGTTTTGAGCATTGGTTCCAGGAAAATCAGCACGAGGTGCATAAGGCATTGCTTGCATAACAGGGCGCTGCTGCACAAACTGAGTTGGGTGTGGTGCATGACCAGGGCGCTGAGCAGGAATAGAGGAGCTGTAATAGGGTGCATTGGGTGGTGCAAGGCGAGGGCGCACATTACTTCCTTGTTGCTGTCCTTGATAGCCTTCCTCTTGATTTCTTGCTCCATCTCGCGGATCTTGTTCTCAACCACAATTGCTTTGTCCACAAGCTTCTGGAAATTGACATAATCACAATTGAGCAATTGCACTTGGATTTCATTGTTGAGGCCTCTCATGAACAAATATTGCTTCCGGCTGTCTCGACTAACATCCTCGGGCGCATACCTTGAGAGTTGAGTGAACTTGTTGAGATATTCACTCACGCTTGATCTTCCTTGCATTAAGTTTTTGAATTCCTGCCTCTTCAAGATCATCACACCTTCCGGCACATAATGAGAACGAAAATTCTCCTTGAATTCGGCCCAAGTAATTCTCTCTTGGTTCTCATGAGCATTGCAATAAGAATCCCACCAATCTGCGGCTGCTCCAACGAGTTGATGAGAAGCAAATAGGACCTTCTCTCGGTCACTGCATTGGACAATGGCTAGCTTCTTCTCCATGGACTTGAGCCAATCATCAGCATCCATAGGGTCGGCAGCTTGAGCAAAGGTCGGTGGTCTAGTCCTCATAAACTCTCCCAATCGGTTATGAGGAGGCGGGGGTGGCGGTGGAGGCATGTGGGGCTGATTGTTGATATTGCCAGCCTGCAGCTGTCCCATGGTCTGTATCATGGTCTGCATGAGCTGGTTTTGCATAGCCAGTAGTTGCTCGATATTGATGGCTCCATGAGCAGGTCCTTGTCCATTGTTGTTCTGAGGTACTCCATGGTACTCCTCGTCACCATTGACGTCCCTCTGATTGCGAGTCCTCACCATCTGAAGAAGAGCAGTTGGAAAGAATTTTGAAAATGTCCCCAACTATATGCATCAAGGAATATGAAGCTAACCAACTAGCTATACTAGCCTAGGTGGACATGGAAATGCTAAAGCATCCCAAAATCCTCTATTAAGCACACAAGCAAACAATATATATAGCAAACAACACACTTAAGCGAAAACACATCGATTCCTGAGTGCTCCTATGTGCTCTAAAGTGTCCATTCTATCTAGGCTGTGTCCTACGGTCAACCTGTGGCTCTGATACCAATATGTGACGCCCGGTTCCGAAAAACGAACCAAGCTAACGCATATGTGTGCCCAGGATGTTCCACACACATACACGAGTGATTCACAAATGATAAACAGATATTTACCACAGCTCAAATTATTAAATAAGTACTCTTATTACATAATTCATTATATTCTCGAATACAAGCTCTAATGAATATTAATGACAAGTTCAACTAATGCAGCGGAAATAAACTAATTAAGCAACTAAGCAAACTAAGCAAAAGGGATAGCGCAGCTCCATGCAACACCACAGGCAAAGCCGACGGTAGACACGGCCTAGAACTCCACATTAGCGCCATTAAACTCACAATTCTGACCTGCATCTGTTGGGGGGATTGCAAGAGTGAGTACATGTCGTACTCAGCAAGTGTGGAAAGTATGACATGTGGCTGATTCAAATGACGACAATAATAATGGCTAAGTGCTGAAAAGTACAGTAAAACATTTGAAAAAGCAATGTATCATATTATGTGAAGTAAACCATCATAAACCATAAATAATACCATAATACCAGTCTATAAATCACCATTACCAATAACCATAATCAATGTCATAAACCATAATTCCATCCATAACCATAACCATAATCATAATATCAACCATAACCATCACCAAACCGTAACCATTATCAAACCATAACCATCCCAAATCAATTTCCCTCTAATCATGTAGGTCATCCAGACGCTCTTAACCGGGAGCACGGCTATCATGATAGTTTTAATTAACTATGCAGAGTTTGTACCACTTTACCCACGTATTTGTGATTTCATCACCCGTCGGCGACTAAAGAACCTCCCTTATGCCAGTTACACTTCCTTTGGTGTATGGCCAAGAAATCACAAAATAGCCATTACAAAGGGATTACTAGCCTATTCAGACCCCACTGAGGTTTCACCGGTGGCGATGCCTCCAACTGAGCACATATTCAACCAAGGGCCCCCTCTTGAGCCATTCGGATCCCAGGGTAGTCCCACCAATCATCAACAAACCCAATCCGACTACCCCTTCCCCGAGCATCCACAATGGTCCAAACAGCACTAGCAAAGCCCTAATTAATCAGCTACGCTGCACCCATACTTGGCCTCGTGGTGGCACTGTAGTCCTGGCTTATTCTCGCATGAACCGGTCCTTAGATCTAAAGCAAGCAAAACACCATAACATCCAACCCATCCACATACCAGGCTTGCTTAGATCACCCATCACCATACCGTATCGACCAGTTTACATTAACAAGAATATCATTGGTACATAATTAAATTTGTAGTGTTGTTTTTCCATCCCAATTAATTAAGCGAAGCAAAAAGGTAAAAACCCTTCCCGACTCTCTGCCATAAATTCCAGGTGACAATGGTGGTTTAACAAGTCTAGTAAACTTCCTATCATAGGATTCCCATCAAATTGACACGGCACGCAGTTTTGCAAACAAAACATTAATTTTAAAACAGGATCAATATGCTTCAAGGACACTTGCCTTGCTCTGGCGTATGGGGTTGCTCAAGCGCTTCGAAATCTTGATTCTAAAAATCCTCGTACACGATCTCTTGAGCACTTCCCTCTACTCGTGATCACATATACAAGAAAATACATACAAATCAACATGATGCACACACATTAATCAACATGCGATGATATGCATGCATGCAAAGTACCATAATTAATTAACTACGGTTGTCTATTAATTAGATGCAACTAGTTCATGCGTGTTCATATGAGATTACGGGGGTTTTTGCGAGAATTTATGCTGCTGAAAATAAAAATACGACACTACTACGATCAATTTACGTCCATTAAATTCGATATGGTCGCTAAAATTTGCATCGGAAACATGTCCTACCGTAGATGCGATGGCTTCGATGATTGAGGGATGCGGACAATGCGTAGACGAAGTAGATGCGTCCTCCAGCGGTACGACGACGGCGGCGCGATGTCGACGACGATCTCCGGTGGATGGTGGGGCCCTCCTCTTTTTCTTCCTCTTCTTCCCCTTCTTTTTCTCCTTTTTCTTCCCTGGTCGCAACCCTCTGGTCCCTGGTGCTTTTTTTCCGGCGGCTAGGTTTTTCCCTGGGTGATTCTGGCGTCGAGATCGTGAGCCCTCGGTCCCTTTTTATAGGGGCGGCGGGACAGGCGATCGGTATCGACTCGGTACCGGCCCGGCGCTGGATTCGCGGAAGGAATATCGGGATCGGGGGGGGGGGGGGGGGCGTTACGGCGGTGGGGCGCGTACGCGGGAGGGGCGCAGGAGCGAGGCCGCGTGGGACGCCGGGCGGAGCGCGGGCGGAGCGCGGGCGCTGGGCGGGAATCGTGGCTGGCGGGGTTTTCGGCGGGGGGGGGGGGGGGGGGGGGGGGGCTCGGTCGGCGGGGTCGGCCGGGTGGGAGCGCGCGCTGCAGGCGGGCAGGCGGCGTCGGTCGGTGGGACCCGGCATAGGGGCACGGGTGGCTCGGGCGTGCGGGGCTGCGGTGGGGCCCGGCACGGGAGCCAAGGCGGCGGGGACCGGGGCGCAGGTGCGGGCCGGGTGGGAGCGGGAGGGCGGCGGGGCCAGGCGCCTCGGGGCGCGCGGCGTGCGGTCGGCCGGGAGTCCCAGGCTGCCGCGTGGTTCGGCGGGTGGGGTCCAGCGGCACGGCGCGGGCGGCTCCGCGCGGGAGTCTGAGGCGGCGGTTGGCTGGGCCTGGTTCGGCCTGGCCAGCTGCCCCTCGTTTCTTTTTTTTTCTTTTTTTATTCTTTTTTAAAACATATTACTATTTATTTATTATTTTTATTTATCTTATTTATTTTATTCATTTACTTTATATATATATTTCTTATTATATATATTATTTATTTATATCTTTTATACAGTTATTATATATATATATTTTTATTTTATATTTTTTATATATTTATTTTTATATATTATTATTTTATTATTGATTTTTATTCCCTAATACATGTTTTAGGCTATAATTATTATTTTCTATTTCTTCTTTTGCTACATACATTTGTATATATATGCTCCATCTTTTTATGTTTTATTATTTTTCTTTTATCCTACTAATGTTTAATGCATGATCATGTATGCAATGCAGGATGCGAAAATTTAGGTTGTTACAGCTTTTTTCCCCGTGAAGTTTTCCACCAGCGTCAATGGTGAACGGCCATTTCAACGCCGGTACATCCAGGCCGCAGTCATGGAGGCAGGCAGTAGCTGAAGACCACGCATCATCTCACTCTAGAGCGGGATCCCGCTGTAGAGCAGCAAGGTCGGGACCTTCACGTCGCCCTGCTGTCACCTCGCCGGCTGTAGGTCGGCACACCACACCACGGCGTACTCCAGCCGTGACGGCAGCTACGGCGCCGCCGGCAGCGAGCCCGGAGAGTGCGCTCGCAGCAGCGCGCGCGCTACTCCACAATCCACCTGCTGGAGATGCTCCTCGGGGAGCATCTCAGTAGTGGATCAATGACGTCGACCACCTCGTCACCGCTGCACTCAACGCACCTCCACCAAGGGAGACACATGCCCAACCGATGCATGTGTCGTTGTCACGGACCCTAAAAGTTGACCAATGGATGGCAGACTCGCACTCGACCAGTATCTCGGCAACAGACCTGAGAACCGGGCTGCAGCGCCGCAGGTCAGGAGAATACTGCCGAGTTACCATCGAGCGACAGAGGGAGCGGTGGCGCAACTTTGAGGCGGACTACAGTGTGCTGGGCCCTGTTCCCCAGGCTCACGCCGTGCCTCCGCCAAATCCGGCGTATGTTACGCCACCTCCGTACCAGGCGTACGTCGCGCCTCCACCTCCATAGACGTACGCTGCACCGCCCTAGCAACAGGTGTACGCAGGCCCACCTGCACACCAGGGATATGCAGTACCACGACCGATGCCAGCCAGTCCTAGTCAAGGGTGTGCAGCTCTGGCACCTCACCCCCATTTCGTGGTCTGGCCACGAAAGTTCTGGCCACACATGGCCAACTACGACGGGAGCGTCAACCCGAGTGAGTTCCTGCAGATCTACTCCACTGCGATACTAGCTGCAGGGGGCGACGAGGCCGTCATGGCCAACTACTTCCCCATCGACCTGATCGGCCCAGCCCGATCATGGCTTATGAACCTGCCCCAGGGGTCCATAACCTCATGGGACGAACTGTGCCGAAAGTTCGTGGCGAACTTCGGCAGTTCCTACAAGCGCCCAAGCACAGAGTTTGACGTCCACACCGTCAGACAGCGCGTCGGGGAGTCACTGCGATCATTCATCCGTCGGTTCTCTCAGGTATGTAACACCATCCCTCATATCTCTAGCGCATCAGTTGTTGTTGCGTTCAGGCAGGGTGTGAGGGACAAGAAAATGTTCGAGAAGCTAGCCACGCATGAAGTGCGTGATGTCTCCGAGTTGTTCGTCCTGGCAGACAGATGTGCAAGGGCAGCTGAGGGACGCAACTGGCACTCCCAACCTTCCTCAGAGGCAAGGGAAGCCACGCCGACTAAGGAAGGAGCCTCTGCAAAGAGCATCGGCAAGAAGAAGAAGAAGGGCAATGGCGGGAGAAAGCCAAAACCCAGAGCCCATGCAGTGGCAGCTACGGCTCCCGGTGGAGCCCGCTCGCCGCGCCGAGACAAGCACCCTGGCAGTCACCAGAACCCGAGCAGCCTGACTTCAAGTGCCCGGCGCACCGCACAAATAGCCATAGCGCTAGAGAGTGCCGGGAAGTGAAGAAGTTTGTGGAGAGCTTCCGCGAGCAAAAGCAGAAGCAGCAGCGCCAGGAGGGCGCGCCTTACCGTCAGAGGGAGGGAAAACAGAAGGTCGACCCCGAAAAGGAGGATGACAGCGAGATGGGGTTCCAGGAACCCAAGAGGGCGGTGAAGGCCGACTTCGAGGGTGGCGACTCCAACTCCAGCAGCGATAAGGAGCGCTGCAACACTCTCCACGTCATCTATGGGGGAGCCACAAATCCCACGTCCCGAAATGCAGTGAAGACTCTGCGACGGGCAGTGGCCGCAATGGCCCCCGCTCTGAGCCCGGCTCCCCACCACAAGTGGATGAGCACGACAATCAGCTTTGACGCCTCTGACTGCCCAAAGAACATGGCGGGAGTAGGCGTACTCCCGCTGCTGGTGTCCCCGACCATCGCCAACGTGAAGGTCTTTCACGTGCTGATTGATTGTGGGGCAGGCCTCAACCTCATCTCCACGGTGGCCTTCTGGAAGCTTCAACTGCCAATGTCCTGGCTCACACCTTCGAGCCCGTTCTCAGGTGTCGGACCGGGGCAAATCCCCCCGTACGGTAACATTCACATCCCGGTGACCTTCGGGACCCCAGAGAATTAACGTATGGAGAGCGTTTTGTTCGACGTGGCGGATGTTGACCTCCCCTTCAACGCAATCATCGGGAGGCTGGTGCTCTACAGGTTCATGGCTATAGCCCACTACGGCTACCTCGTCCTGAAGATGTTGATGCCTTCCGGTGTCCTCAGGACCAGAGGGGACCGCTCAGCTGCAGTATCTGCCATGGAGCAGCTCCAGGTGCTCGCAGCAGGGAGGGCTCGGGCTTCAGGGGGCGCGAAGGAGAGTCGACCAGAACAGGGTCCGACGTAGCAGGACTCCACTTCTGCACCCCGTGTGCAACCAGTCGATGACGACGTTCCAGTAAAAGTCTTCAGGATTGGTTCCGAGGCTGCCCAGACAACCCGCATCATAGGGAACCTGGACAGCAAATAGGAACTCGCGCTCGTCACCTTCCTCCGGGACAATGTTGATGTGTTTGCATGGCAACCATCACAAATGCCCAGGATCCCTAGGGAGGTGATTGAGCACCATCTGAAGATCTACCCCGACGCCCGACCGGTGCAACAGAAGCCCAGGAAATAGTCCATCGAGCGGCAGAACTTCATCCATGAAGAAATCAAGAAGCTGCTCGATGCTGGTATCATCCGGGAGGTCCACCACCCACGGTGGTTGGCCAACCCTGTTGTCGTCCCCAAGGCTGGCGGGAAACTCCGGGTGTGCATCGACTACACCAACCTCAATAAGGCATGCCCAAAGGATCCATTCCCTCTTCCTAAGATAGATCAAATAGTAGACTCAACATCAGGCTAGGATCTTCTATGTTTCCTAGATGCATATTCTGGTTTCCACCAAATACCAATGTCTAGGGAAGATGAAGAACACACTGCTTTCATAACAGTAGACGGCCTGTATTGTTATGTCTCCATGACTTATGGACTTAAGAATGCTCTCCCCACCTTTGTACGTGCAATGCATAAGACATTTGGGAACCTCATTAGAGACCTGGTAGAGGTGTATGTCGATGACATCGTGGTAAAAAGTAGAGCTGCACATCCTTATTAGACAACCTGGCCCAGGTCTTTAGCAAGCTGCGCACGACGCGCACGATGCTGAACCCCAACATGTGCGTCTTTGGGGTTTCTGCAGGGAAGATCCTTGGTTTCTTGGTCTCGCACCGAGGAATTGAAGCTAACCCAGAGAAGATCAAGGCAATAGAACTAATGCGGCCGCCGGCCCGCATCAAGGATGTGCAGAAGCTTGCAGGGTGTTTGGCGGCCCTCAGCTGGTTCATCTCAAGACTAGCTGACCGAGCGATCCCCTTCTTCAAGATTCTACGGAAGTCGGGTTCCTTTGTGTGGATCGAGGAAGCGGAAGCGGTGTTCTAGGAACTCAAGAAGCACCTGACGACACTACCCATCATGGTGGCGCCGGAACCGGGCGAACCACTCCTGCTCTACATCACCGCAACAACGGAGGTATTCAGCATGGTCTTGGTTGCACAGCGACCGGAGCTACTGCCGCAGCAAGCACCCGAGGGAGCCCCTGGGGAGGAAGCTGAGCCTCAGGGCCCGCATCCAGCAGAGGACCCCCTTGCTGTGTGCTCCAGTGACCAAGAGCCCTCCAGGTCCCAGCACCCGGAGGTCCAACCAGATCCTCGGGGCCACATTCCCCAGGATGCAGACACATTGCAAGGAGCTCAGGACCACCCAGGGAGGGTTCGGACCTCCCAACGGTCTGTCTACTACATCAGTGAGGTCCTCCATGAAGCAAAAACAGGGTATCTGGAGGTACACAAATTGTTGTATGCAGTGCTCATAGCGTCGAGGAAGCTACGGCATTACTTCCAGGCTCATCAGGTTTCAGTAGTCACCTGCTTCCTACTAAAGACCGTACTACACAGCCCCAACTCGACTGGCAATGTCGCCAAGTGGGCAGCAGAGCTGGCGGAATTCGAGCTAGAGTTCTTACCTCGACATGCAGTCAAGAGCCAAGCACTGGCAGACTTCTTGGCAGAATGGACCCCATCGCGAAGCAACCCAGGGGGCCCGGACAACGGAGAAACAGTGCCCAAGGCCCCAGTTTTCACCGAAACCCCCTGAACACTCTACTTTGACGGCTCCTCGCGGAAGCAGGGGGCCGGGGCCGGGGTCCTGCTCCTCACCCCGACTGGGGAGCAGTTCAAGTACATGGTGCGCCTCGACTTCAAGGCCACTAACAACATGGCAGAATACAAAGCCCTAATCTTTGGGCTAAAGACTGCCCTGACCCTCAATGTCTGTCAGCTTCTGGCTAAAGGTGATTCCGAGTTGATCATCAAGCAAGCCAAAGGGGAGTGCAGCTACAATGACCCTCATCTAGCAGCATACTTGCTGCATGTCCAGAAGCTGGAGAAGGACTTTGAAGTCTTGGACCTGTGCCATGTACCCCGAGCTGACAACTCAATCGCAGACGACCTGTCAACAAAGGCCTCCACAGGGGCCCCAGTGCCCGAAGGAGTCTTTGCAAGGATGTTACCGCAACCAACTGCCCGAGCAGCAGAACCGAGCGAAGGGGGCGAGCCCAGCACCTCGAAGCTAGCAGTCCCAGCGGCCATGCTACCATGGAGCCCGCCAAGGATCGTATGCCCCACCGGGAGCTCCGAGCTACCGAGCGCCCAAGATCCAGAGGCTCAAGTAAGTCCCGATGCATGGATCTTGGAGGTCCGGGACTACTTGAAAGACAACATCCTTCTTGAAGAACATGCCCTGGCAGAAAGGATAGTGCACATGGCTAAGAGGTACACGCTGGTGGAAGGGGATCTCTACCGGCGTGGTGCCAACGACATCCAGCTGCGTTGCATTACAAGGAGGAGGGCTGTGACTTGCTCTCAGAGATCCATGGAGGCGAGTGTGGGGACGACGTGTCATTCTGCATGCTGGTCGGTAAAGCCTTTCGGCATGACTTTTACTGACCGACAGCACTCCAAGATGCCGCCGAGATGGTCAGGAGATGCAAGGAATGCCAGTTCCATGCTAAGCAGATCCACACACCAGCTCAGGCGCTGCAGATGATCCCTCCCTCATGGCCATTTGTTGTATAGGGGTTGGATATCCTGGCACCCTTTCCCAGAGCTGTCGAAGGATTTTGGCACATCTACATCGCCGTAGACAAGTTCAACAAGTGGCTGGAAGCCACCCCAGTTGTCACCATCAACAACCAGTCAACAGTCAAATTCATCAAGTCGATTGTCTGCCGGTTCGGGGTCCCGAACAAAATCATCACTGATAACAGGACCCAGTTCACAAGTGCAGCGTTCCAGGAATACTGCGAGGACCTTGGGATCCAAGTCTTCGATGCATATGTTGCTCATCCAGAGAGCAATGGACAGGTCGAGAGGGCCAATGCAGAGATCCTCAGGGTCCTCAAGACTCGCACATTCTCACACCTTTAGAAGCATGGTGCAAATTGGGTAGATGAGCTTCCGTGTGCACTGTGGGCTAGCCGGACATCAACCAGCCAGGTCACAGGGGAAACACCTTTCTTCCTAGTGTACGAGGCAGAGGCCGTCCTCCCCCCAGAAATTACCAGGGGATCCCCCCGTGTCCGGGTGTACGACGAAGCCGCGCAGGACCAGCTCTGGTGTGAAGACGTGGACCTCGTCAACGAGGGACGAGTGAGAGCGGCTCTCCGAAATGCACAGTACAGGTAGACGCTCCGGCGCTACCACCAGAGGACCGTGTGGAGTAGGGAGCTAAAGGTATACGACATTGTGCTGCGCCGCATGCTCTCCCGGGAAGGGGCTAACAAACTCTCCCCCTGATGGGAGGGTCCCTTCCGGGTTACGGAGGTATGCCACCCTGGGTGCGTCTACCTAGATTAACCCCTGGAACATCGAGCACCTCCGTAAGTTCTACCCCTAGACCAGTGTTAGGACAGTTTTCTTTCATTGTAAAAGGTACATGGTGCCTAGGAACAATACTTAGGGTAACTAAGGCTACGGGGACGAGGCTCTGAGTGCACATTTCGCTTAGCCTGGTGCAGAGCCCTAAGTAGGTGCACTCGACTTCGTTTGTTGCCTGAGCCGGGTCGTTCCCCTTGTAAAGCCTGTCCCATCTTATGGGAAACCGCAACGAATGAATGTTGTCCTGCCCTGTACAAGGTTTCTCATTCAAAAAATTATCTTTAATTTTTTATGATATTGCTGTACGTTCGCTGTAGCTCGTGATCTATCATGGGCGCTGTCATTTTTTCCGTGCTCTAGCAATAGTGGGAGCCTTGCTGTCTAGTTGCAAGTGGGGTTGCTTGAGGTACCTGCAATGTGCCTGGGGCCTCGGATGTTCCAATACTCGGGAGTCTGTGTCTCCAGACGGTCTCCCCCGGGAAAAGCTTACGCCGAGCGGAAGGTCCAGGGGCACAACCTGCTTAGCCTGGTCCCGTACCCTAAGCTTGTGTGCCCTACCTCTCCAGCGCTGCAGCTAAGTACTGGGGGCCAGATGGACCGCCCTTAAGTAGTATGGATAGCGAGCCCTAGGTCAAGATGCACTGAATTACCCAAGCCCCATGAGTCAGCCCAAGATCATAAGTCAAGCGACACTAAAAAGGAGCAGGGAAGCAATGACCAGCGGATAGAATTACTTCTCCTATTTTTTGATCTATACGCAGGTCTTCAAGGAAGATGGTGGGCACCGCCGGAACAAGGCTCCGGTGGCACCCCCAAGGGCCCCTCCGTCGACCTTTCACCAGAGATGGTGGGCACCGCCGGACCGAAGCTCCGATGGCACCCCCAGGGGGCCAACCGTCGACGTCCCTGCATACTCAGTCACATCAATGCTACCTACACATACTAAGCTCCCTTGCAACTGTCCGCCCTAACTTCTAAGTATCTGACAGGTGTGCCCATAACAAATGGCCACACCTGCCAGGGGGCCACACTCCGGGGGATGGCAGGTCCTGGAAGCTAAGGAACAATAAGCAACTAGAAGATATTGCTGAAAAGTAAAGCATGCTAAGTATGAGGGGCACTCCAAGCAGAATTTTTGTTGCAAAATAAAGGTCTATCATCACAAACAACTACAAAGAAAAACTAAAAGAAACACAAGATACGAGCAGCGCAAGGGGAGCCCTCAGCCCCTCCGCTGGAAACTCGAGGTGATGAGCGCCACGGCATATGAGACTTCAGACTTGGCGGCCTCCTCCCTCTCGGCGATGGGCCCTTCGAGGACCGGCTGAAGAGGGACATCAGGGTTCCAGCTCCGGTAGCAGGACAGGATGTGCGTCGCCACCTCTATTACCAGCATCCTCCCTTCTGCCTCCAGCTAGTTGTTGATGATGGCCCCCAGCGAACACATCCTCGAGCTGGTGGAGTCAAGGGCTGGGAACACCTGACTCACCTCCCGCACTGGTTCCCCCACGCGCACCGGGCTGAACCCGAGCGGCACCAGAGCTGAGTCGACGCCGCCCAGGAACTCCCAGACCTTCCTGGCCTCAGCAGAACGCGACGCCCGGAGCTCCTGCACCTCCTGCTGGGCTGCTGCCAGCGCCCGGGGGCCACCGTCCAGGAACCGCTCCTCCTTGGCTGTCAGGGCCCTCTCGCGCTCGCTGACCTCCCTCTCGCAGCGGCTGAAGTCACTATCCTTAAGGGCGACGTTGAACTTGCGGTCCAGGAGGGCCTGGCGCTCGGCGAGCTAGGTTTGCTCCGCCTCAGCCAGGACAACATCCCAGCGGTCTAGCTCGGCGGCGCGGACTCTCGCCCCTTCCTGCTGAAGGACGAGCCAGAGGGAGGTCGCCTCCACCTCAGCCCGCTTCGCCGCCAACTCCTGCTCCCGTTCGGTAAGAGCAGCCTCTTGGCGAGATAGCAGTTGCTGGAGCTCCTCGCAGGACTAGAGGCAGGAGCTAGCCTCAGCATGGATCGCCGCGGCGTCCGCCTTCAGCTTCTGGGTGATGGCGTCCAGGCGAGCAATAAGCTCGCGCTCCTGGTCGAGGATTTTTTCATCTCCTCCCGGACGACCGCCTCCCGCTACACCACTCGGCTCTTCGCCAACCGTGTCCGGGCTTCCAGGGTCCTCGCCCATTCCTGGAGCCGGTCCTCCTCGTCCTCGAGCCTCCCCCTCTCCCGGTCGAGGGCCGCCCGAGCCTGCCGAAAGCTGGAGTAGGCAACAACCATGGCTTCAGACAGGGGGAGGGGCTCCACCATAGCCGCGGGTCCCTACCTCCCCACCTCTTCAATATCATCCTCCATTTGGAGGACCATCGGGGAAACGGGGACCAGAGCTCCCCCAGTCAAAGAAGGCGGGGGGGGGGGGGGGGGGCGCCCCTGGGAGCAGGCGCGTCGTCTCCAGGAGCTCCCTCCCCAACGGAGGCTCCAGCACTGCTGCCGAAGGCTCCTAAGCCGGCTCCAGGAGCTCCACCCGAGGCGGCGGCGCAAGCTGACGTGGCGGTGTCAGTTGGCATGGTAGCATCGGCCGGCGCAGAGTAGCCGGTGGATGCGGAGTTGTTGGCGGGCGCGGCACCAGACACCGACGCGCGCTGCAGCCCCTCAGTAGCCACTGTAGGGGCCTTGGGCATGAAGGCCCGGGGCACCTCGGCAGTAGCAGCCTGGGGCGCCCGAGCAGGGTCCAAGGCTGCAGAGGAGCCCCGTGAGCTTGCAGGAGCAGCATGCCCACTAGCTAAAGGGCACGAGGGCGAAGGAGTAGCTGCGTTTGTGCTGAAAGCAGACAAACCTGAATCATAAGGATTTTACAGGGTAAGCACACGGCAAAGAATGTCCAAGATGAAATATATGCAGATTTACCGGGGGACGTTGAAGTTCCACTGCTTCCCGAAAGGGTTGGGGGGGTTCGGACCCCCCGAACCCGCGGTAGGGGCCGCTATGTGAGTCGGGGGCCCCTGAAATGGAGGGGTTGGCGGCACCCCCGAAGTCTGGCGCTCCTCCAAACGGCGGGGGAACGCTGGGGTCCCATCTGCATTGAGGAGCCTCCCCCTCTTGCGAGTCAAGGATTCAGGCGACAAAGTGGCGCAACCGACATCCTGACGAGGGGCGAAGGGGACTGACGGCGGCAAACGGGCGCGCTTCTTGGGGGTCGGGTCCGACACCGGCACAGGTGCTTTCCCTTTCCCCATATCAGCAGAGGTGCCGACACCCCCCTGTTGATGGTGCTGGAACTCGCGTGAGGGGTCATCACTCGGGGGATCTTCGTCGCTTGGGGGATCTTCGCCTCCCTCAGCGCCACCGGCAATGTCGACCACCTCAACATCGTCGACAATATCGACCCCCCCCCCCCCCCCCCCCCCCCCGGAATGGGTCTCCAATTTGGCGCTGCGCCAGCCCGGACTCGTCGAGCGTCAGCATCGCCTGTAGCAGCCGCCTCCTCAGCTCGGAGTCTAAGCACAGGGGGCGGCAGGCCGCCGGGAGGGCCAGTCCCTTAGGGGAGACGTTGTCGGGGCAGACCCGGACCAGCATATCATGCAGCAGCTGCTCGTTCGGGTTGGAGTCGGAGCCGATTTCGAGCCGGGTGCATTCCATTGGGTTGGTGTACATCCATGCCGGGCGGACGCAGCGCTGGAGTGGAGCCATGCTTCGGGACATGAAGTCCCTCAACACCATCGCAGACGTCAGCCAGTGGTCCGCCAGCATCTGGATCCTCTCCAACACCGGGTTGAACGCCCTCTCCAGCTCTGGGCGCTCCTCCCAGAATGACCGCTCGGTGTAGGGGCTCCCGATGGGGAGGCACATCCGGTCGTGAGCCTCGACCTTGACGATCATCCAATCTTCACGCCATTGCTCCCACCGTGCGGAGCTGAAGGAAGCAATGTACCTAGAAGGGACCTTGGTTCAGCGCTAGAAGTAGTAGGCGCTGAGCTGATCCTTCGAGCTTTTGCTGGTGGCCCTCAATACAAATAAGTACTTGAAGAGCTTCACCGACGGCATCACCCCCATGAACATCTCGCAGAGGTGAGCAAAGACTGCCAGCAAGGCGATCGAGTTCAGCAGGAGGGGTGGTGAAGTTGGAGGCCAAAAGTATCTAGAAGCATTACCAGGAACACGGATGCTCGCGGAACGAAGCTGGCCAGCACGTACGACGAGAACAACACCATCTCCCCATCGGTGAGGTTCAGTGGGAGCTCCCCGCGATGGAGCCACTCCTCCTGTTCGGGGGCTCGCCAGCCGAGAAGCCGGTGCATGGGGCCAGATCGGCAGACCTGGTCAACCGAGACCTGGGCAGGATGCTTGCCATGAGGTTGAGGGAGGAGGCTCCAGAAGTTGAAATCGGGAGCTAGAGCACAAGAACTGGGCTTGGGGCAAGAGGCACGAGCGAAAGGATGCAGAAGCGGAAGAAAGGACCCATAGGGGAAAAGGTCTCTTTTTATTCACCTCTACAAGCCAACAGACGTGCCGTGTGAATCGCCACAGCCTCGGTAGAAGAGCAACTGACCGCATAGGAAATGACACGAGGGCCCGAGTCGCTCGAAAAAGAAGGCAAGCCGAGTGGCCAACTGTGCGGGAAGTAACTCGGCGGATTCTGGAAAGGCAAAAGCAGCGGAGGTGCAGGAGCCACCTTGGGAACCACTGCAGTTAAAGAACGATTGAAAGCAGAAGTCATGTCGCGCAACGCATGTCCCGCGCCTCTGCTTACCAGAAGGAGACGCATAGCCACAATAGCAGGGACGTGCCGCCTGGGAACTGCCCCGAATTGGAATCGAAAGAGTTGCGCGGGAAGATAAAGAAGAAGACCCCACCTGCGGTATCGACGACTCTCCCGAGGTGGGCTCGGGGCCACTGTCGGTACCCCGCAGACCGGGTACCCCCGCGCACAAGGAGAAAATGGCTAAGGACATGGCCACTACTTGGAGGTAGAGTCCGAGGTTGCCACGTCGTGGAGGAAAGGACCAGATCCTACCTCCCCGCCGGGGTGGGCTCCCAGGCTGCCACATGGCCGGCAGGACCGGACCCTCGCCTCCCCGCCGAGGCAGGCTCCAGGACTGCCACGTGGCCGGCAGGACCAGACCCTCGCCTCCCCGCCGATGTACGCTCCGGGGCTGCCACGTGGTCGGCAGGACCAGACTCTCGCCTCCCCGCCGAGGCGGGTTCCGGGGCTGCCACGTAGCCAATGGAACTCCCGCGACCAAGCCTGTCTCCCCGCAAGGAAGGGCTCCTGGACTACCATGTGGCCCGCAGGGCTGAGCCTCCACTCTCCCACGGAGGTAGGCTCCGGAGGCGCCACGTGACTTGTACAACTGGGCACTCAACTCCCCGCAGGGGCAGGCTCCGGTGCAACAACGTGGCGGTGGGCCGACTCAATGCGGTAGGAGGCCGCAGTAAAAGAAAGAGTGCGCCACTCAAACAAGCATTAAGTTCGTGCGCCTTCCCCAGGCGAAGCTGAGTCGCGCATGTAAAAGTCAAGGCTCTAGTGTCCTGTCTTGTCCAAGTAGCTGGTACAGACCCACGACGCAAGGCGAACGAGTAAGCCGCGAGGACAAGACGGACGGGACGGACCCTGCCATCATCAACAACTATGTGTAGCCCTCGCGCACGACGCGGCGGGACGGCACATTGAAGCTCCTGACAAAGGAAAGTAGATAGCATTTAATCCTAGATCTGGTATAGGATTTGGCTCTCCCCGAGACCACCTGTCGGGGCCTGGGGCCCACCTTGTGACTGTAGAGTCCTTGGACTATAAAAGGACTCTGCAGACTACCTTCACAGTGGACGGATCAGACCGATTGAAACCCATACGCGCTCAAGCAAGGCAATATACTTACACTCCCGTGGACGTAGGGTGTTACGCTCCGGCGGTCCAAACCACATAAACCCTCTGTGTTCATCATCTCGCTGCGCTCAATCTCCTGGGGCTAGCCCTCGTGAATCCAAAGAACCTCCGCAGACTGCTCTCTAAGTAGGTTCGGAAGAAGTGTCGTTTAAAACCTTCGACAGCACTACTGGGTAAATGAGTTACTGCACCTGTTCCATTCTTATTACCTTTCGATCACACATTTTGACTTGTGGATAGGACATATTTGCTGTCAGGAACGACAACAAAGACCGAACGGGTGGAGTAACAAATATGATCCCACAGCTCAGGTTACCACAGTATGACATCAAACCTGCAAGGTAAAACAAGTAAGAGGCCGTAGACTATTTTTTCAAAAAAATTATTTTCGTAATCAAAATTTATTAAATGGGATACCTGATACATTCAATTGCAAAAGTAGCATCATGTCACCTGCCACCGGGATCTAGCCTCGTGGCAGGGCGAGGTGATCTACAGATCTCGTACTCCTCCACTGGGTGAGACCTTGCCGGGACTAATTTGATGGTAATTTTCCGCAGAGAGCTAAAATAGAAATATCCCTCCAAATCTCGCCCAGTGAGGGAGGTGGCCAAGATCACCCCGAAACATATCTCACCCCTCCGCCAGGCGAAACATATTCGAACCTACTTCTCTCACCAATTACGTACACATATATACATATAAAATTAGATTGACAAAATATAAGACACAGACATTTTAAATTCAGCGTCACAATATGTTACAGATCATACATATCCATACAAAGTTCGATCTTACAAGGTATTACAAGTCATACATACAAATATAAAGTTCAATGTTGCAACATGTTACAAATATAAGAAAATTGAGTCCAAATTGTACACCCTTATTACATATGAGCTCACTACATGAATTCCAACTGGCTACTGCGAGCTTGAGGACGTCTTGACGTGGAGGATGTGGTCGGTGGAGGTCTATCTGTACCATGTCCTGAAGGGTCTTTATGAGCGGGTGAAAACCCTACTGTACTCATGTTACAAGACTACTATTTGTGTCCCAACTCATTACACACACTACGTAAGAAACCCAAATAGGAGACAAAGATGGGCGACGTGCTCAAAGATGGCGTCTCTGGTTATGTTAAGCGAGATGAGCCCACTTCAGTGAGGATCTGACATGGTTTGGCGGAAAGTACAAGGAGATGCGTTAAAACAAAGCCCGTCTCAGTTAAATTGGTATCTGAGACACACTATCCTCTCTGAAAAGCGGGAGACGCACATAAAATACAGCACGTCTCCTATGACCGATGTCTCCCTCTCCTTTGCTAAAAGAGAGATGCACTCTAATTGAAAGCGCATCTCCGATTCCTCACGTCACCTTTAGCTTCGTGATTTCTCTATTTTTCTTCTGTTCACTGTTGATATCACACATCACTGAACTCAGAGCACATTCTGACTTGATACCTGAATATGATCAAATCCTTCATTATGATACCTGAGGAACACGATGAACACACCACAAATTCATTCATTCACAGAGTTGAAGAACACACAAGATAATATTCACACAGTTGAAGAACACATAAGATAATATTCAAGAGATTCATTCATTAACAATATTTAAAAAACAGAAGCTACTAAAAACAACAAAGAAAAACTAAATCCTACTCCCACTCCTCCTCCTGCTCCTCCTCCTCCTCCTCCTCCTCCTCCTCCTCGTCCTCCTGCGGCGACTCCGGCGCCGGTGCAACAGGAGCCTGGGCCGGCTGCTCCGGCTACACCGGCAGTGCAACCCCGTGAACGAGGTTGCTCTCCGTTGCCTCCACCTAGTTTTTGCGGCCCTCGGCACAAAGCACCTGGGCCATCCTCTCGAACAGAATGTCGAGATGATCGGCCAACCCCGTGAGGGCGAAGGGGTTGTGGCCGATGGTACCCATTCTAGTAAACTGGGGAAGGACACCCAGACCCAAGGAACTCATGGCGCGAGACATATTGTTGTACGCCTCTTGCGCCATAATGAGGTGTTTCTCGGTGTTGAACCTCTCGGGGGAGCTACAGCACAGTTTCTTGCAGGGTGGCTCTCTCGGCGGGCTTGGCGGCGAAAGATCGACCGTGGTGGTGGTGGGTCGTCGGGGCGGAGAAGATGATGGAAGAAAAGAAGATGATTCAAAGTGAGCGACGCGCTTGTGGAGAACTCACTGGTGATGGTGCATCTTAAATAAGGTCCGCGCTGAGTCGTCGAGGGAGCGGTTGGTTTCCCAAGCATTGATGGAACGATGGGACGCATCGATATCGCCTTGGGGAAATGAAGGGTCGCGCACGGACGTCACACGTGTCTCTGCACCACACCGCCGAAATTAAGTTCTTCGTAGACCTTGTGCCGCACATCTCTCTTTCGACAATGGAAGACGCACTTTAGCTTAAAGCGCGTCTCTATGTGTTATAGGACGTCTCTATTTGTTATAGCGCATCTCGCAAATATCTCCCTCGTCTCTTCCACAATGGAAGACGCGTTTTAGCTTAACGCACGTCTCTGTTTGTTATAGCGCGTCTTGCATTTATCTACCTCGTCTCTTCGCCTCTGGTGCTCCTTTACTAATCAACCAATGGTCCTTTACTAATCGACCAACTCCAATGCAACTGCCTCCTCTATTCGCCATCGCCGTTGTCGTCGTCGTTGCCGTCCTCATCATCGGCATAGTAGCAATCCCCATCATCATCACCGTCGCTGTCCTTGTCGTCGTCGTTGCCTTCTTCCTCGTCATCATCACTGTTCGTGGTTGGTATCGGCTTGGCGCATAGCCGATTGAAGGATGAGCACTCGGCGTGGCGCAAGAACCATCCCCATGTATGTACATATGGCACACCTGTCGCATGGTCTTTTATATGTAGATCTGCAATGGACTGATGAACTTAGCTATAGTTTTGTTTTTCTGTTTTTTTTGTTTTTAGTATTTTCAATTTCTCTGCATAGGATTTCTCCGCGAAGCTTGAATCGGGAGATTTATTGAAGTGGCAGTGCATCATCCCGATAAAGAAGGGGTAAGTCATGAAGAACAAGCACAATATGAGTTTAACCATTGTCCCCCTATTAATGAATTTCCTTTATAGACTCAATGGGAAGGTGGTTACTACCCCCTGACAATCTCCTTCTCTGAGGACTATCCTTTGGTGCCTCCAAGATGCGCCTTTCCAAGTGGGTTCTTCCACCCAAATGTCCATCGCTCAGGAGCACTCTGCATCGGGATTCTTGATCAAGAGACTGTAAGATAGACCTATTTTGCTCATGTAATTCATACTTAATTGTTGCCGAACTTATTTGAACTGGTTTCTTATGGTTCTTAAATTATATTTCGTAGGGGTGGTGGACTGGTTTTACAATCAAAACTATACTACTTGAAGTTCAGCGTTTGCTGCATCAGCCAAATGCACCCGATGTTGAAAATTATTGCTATAATCTAGTTATCATGGTTAGACGACACTTTGAGTTAGTAAAATTTGAGTAGGTTATTCATTCCTCCTTTGACATTTGTTAATTTAAAAGAATGTCAATATTTTAAGGATCCAGGGGAATATAAGAGACGTGTTCGGGAGAAAGCTAGACGGTGCAGTTTAGATTGGTCGATGGAAGCTTTAGGAATAAGTTTAGATTTGAAATTAATTTAGAGAGCACGCAATGTATGAACTATAAAATTCATTGAGTTGCAAATTATCTCTGAATTGCAATATCATTGTGTTTGTTCATCCCTGAATTCCAATTAATCCATGAATTGCAATGTCATTTTGTTTGTTTATCCCTGCAACGGTTCACGATTTTGTGCGAGTGACATTGTGGAGAGAGCATGAGAGACGAACTTTAGAAAAGGTGCATCTTAGATACCTGATATTCGGCAAAAGGGAGACAGGCCTTACACGGGCTCGTCTCTGATTTACACCGAAGCTCTTTTGTTCCACCTTGGGAAGCTGAGCGCTATGCAACGATCATATAAGGCATTGTGCACAGTTACCAGTTGTACAGGCCGAAATGTCCTGGATGTTGTTAGTGGCTTCAGCACACTGTGGCGCATCTAGGACACTCCGGGGTGTCCGGGGCATCAAAATAATATAAGACACGCCTTTCGTTGGCCCGTCTCTGATTTACACCGAAGATCTTTTGTCCCACCGCGGAAAGCTAAGCGCGTTTCAATGATCATATAAGACATTGCACACAATTGCAGTTGGCCAACATCCAGTATGTGAATGATATTCCTTGCTTCAGCACCATTGCACATCTTTTGCATACTGGATGCCCATTCTACCGACAACATAGTGCGAGACGGGCGTTATATACTCCCGTCTCCAATTCCTGACGAAGATCTAATGCCAGACGTGCGTTATATACGTCCGTCTCTAATTGTTGTTCCTAGTTTCAGCAAAAGGAATATCTTCAGCAAAACATGGCGCATCTGGGACACTCCATCGTCTCTGGGGCCTCGAATTAATGCAAGACGCTTCTTCTGGTGGTGCGTCTCTGATTTACGACAAAAAATTTTGTCCATTGCGCGCTCTCTCCCAACATTTGGCAAAAAAATTTAGCTTTCACGCGCTCTCTCGACCTATAAATTGCAGATCCTGAGCACGCCGCCACTGTCGACCCCGACCTTCGCATCATCAGAGAGTTGAGCACGCTGGAGAATGCTGCCTCGTCCATTGTCCCCGGAGCACGCCGCCCCTATCCCTCTTTCTCAACTCGCTCTTCCTCATTGTCGCGCAGCCAGCGTCGATCCCCACCCCGCCGTCAACCCCGACCTTCATCAGCAGAGAGTTGAGCACACTGGAGCACGCCGCCTCGTCCCGTGTCCCCAGAGCACGCCGCCGCCTCGACACCAACCTCGCTAATCGTTATGTTCTCCCCGTCCCCGTAGCATGCTAGCCTGCTGTCATCAGAGAGTTGAGGAACCGCCACTCAGACGCCTCTGCTGGCTCGTCCCAGAGCACGCCACCGCGTCCCCTAAGCACGCCGCCGTCTTGACCCTGCCCCCAGAGCGTAAAGGGAATAATTAGGGGAATCACTCCTGTCACTCCCCCCTTCACTCTCAGTCCTTCCAGTGATTTTATTGAATTTGAGGATGTCCAATCAAGGCTCATTGTTAATGAAGTCATTGATCCAAAGGGAGAATTTTCGTTACAGTATACATTCATCTTCCTTGTTTATGTCCAATGCAGAAGTAATGTATTTGTTTGGACTAGCAATGTATAATAAATTCTTATTCACAAACCCTTGAAACTGCAGGAACTGTGGTTTACACTAGCATTTGCCATCCAACTGAGTTTGATTTCTACCTCTGCAGCCACGCTGGAATCAAGGTACCTATGCGATAATCGTTGGTTCTCTCACGAGTTTTCGATATGAGGCTATAAAAGCATCAGTTGAATGTAAATTGTTTGTTTTTTAGGGGACAAGCAAACCAACTCAGTACCATGTCCTTCACCATGAGAACAATTTCTCTGCTGATGCCTTGCAGATGCTCACCAACTGCATGTGCTACAAGTAAGCTCTTTTCTCCATTCACTAATAGTTCCTATGTTTATTACAATTGTATACCAATTTGTTCTTGTGTTTATTACAGTTGAAGTTTAGGATGTCTCATTCGGAGCATTAGAGGCTACGAAGGCTCATCGTCAACGAAGTCATTGATTGGAAGAATTTTCATTACGGTATACAAGATTAGATAATGATAGTTATGATGTGTGTAATTAGTGACATTGTAATCAGGTTGAATAGTCTTTGTTGTGTAATTAGTATACTTGATAACCACGATTGACACTTTGGTAATATTTGATTGGTCATTATAATTTAACGTGTGATAATTTTGTCTATGCATATGTTAATGAACAGTATGTTGCTGACACTAGTAATACGGCTTCCAAATCATGGCTAGCTCCTAATAATTGTGTCTGTAAACAATTCGTGACAAACTGTAGCAGAGAGCGTCTCGGATAACCCACATAAAGGAGACAAGCTTCTATAAAATCCTGTCTCACATAAGTTAATGAATCTGTGACGCGATACATAACATAGCGTCTCGGATTAGTCAATATATCTGCGACGTGCTTTGTAAGGACTGTCACTTTTGTAAGCCGATGGGCGACGCACGCCAGCGGTCTCTCCAATGACACCGTAAAGTTATGACAAAAAGAAAGGAGATGCGCTTCTTTTGAGCATGTCTCGCACCTAGTTTGATCGGCGACGCACCTTGAAGGTCGTCTCTGATGCCAATGAAATGTGAGGCGTGACTATAGAGATGCACAGTTTGTTCGTCTCCCTTCTTCGTTCGGGCCCATCTCGTATGAGCCTTTCTTACGTAGTGAAAGTGTAACGTCTCATCTTTTTCCCTACGTCTAACTCATGCACATCATTTCGAATGTGTGTTCTACGACATCCTTTCTTCATGTGTGCAACTCTCAGGTCACGGATCTGGAGCACCATTTCCACTCTTTTCGTGAATGAGCCCACTATACGATACCCATACATCTCGGGCTCCCAAGTACGTGCAATGTACTCCTTTTTTCAAGCATGGAAAAACATAATGTTCGGGAGGAATACCACACTTCGCGCAGAACAAAATGGCATGAGAGCATGTCTTGTGTAAAAACTTCAGCTTGTCACATGTTCCATCCTCTCTTAATATGCCCTCGTGCATGGCTCTTTCATTTCTGAGACCAAGACACAATCTATCTTTTATCAGAATTGCAAATCAGTACAGGAAAATGGATAGTTTGCGACGGCCAAACTAATTTGGGTCGGCCAACCATCGCACATTGGGTAACGTGCGACGGCCCGCACATAGCTGTCGCAAGTTACAATGTCGTCGCAAAATAAAGCTCAATTTCCGACAGTAAGCCCAAAAGCTGTCGAAAAGTAATGGGCCATCCCAAATAGATGACTAACTTACGATGGCCCAACGTATCACCGCCTCAAGTTAGTTAACTTGGGACGGCTAATCCTAGGGCCGTCACACTCTTTGGAGATATACCCCCGAGCAATGGGCCTGCCACACCATTTTGCACTACCTCGCCCTAACCGCAGTGATGAGTAGGTTTAGGCCCGATCTTCTGAAAGGTAAGTCGATTGGGGTGGAGAACTCGACGTTGATGATCCGCGACACTCGAGCTGTTCGAGTACCCCTGCAATCACTACACCACGGCTCCGTTGGTTATCAACCGTGCTGCACACACTTGAATTCACAAAGAAGGCTAATCCCTGCAAGTGCAATCGAGAACATGAGCAACAACATCGAAGACACGATCTGAAATCGCAAAGTTGGGGTCTCACAAACCGTAGAATGGGGATATTATTGATCTAAGTAAAACCCACCGAATATGACCGGCGGCTGTAGTATTTAAAGTCTAGGGTTTGGCCAAAACACGATTAGACGTGTCCCTAATGTACTCTTACGGAATACAAGGCCCAAAGGCCCGATTCAGTGGCGCAGCACCGGACAGAAATCTGGACTCAACTTGTTTTGACGATTTCCAATGACTTTGGAAGTATTTTGAGGTGGGGCTGGATCCATTAGAAATTTTATCTTCTCCTCTTTCCGTGCATATGTAGAACGTCGAAAACGGAGTCTGTATGCCTCGTGGGTGTCGTTTTTAAGGTAGACTACTCCTGGACTCCGAGTTGAACTCGAGTCCGAGTTGTAAACTGTTTCCATCAACTTGTGGACGTCCTAGCTGGTTCTCCATGCTCCCAAGGCCTCTTTCCTTCATTTGATGATCTACTACATTATTCCTAATCAATTAAATCATCACATAACAATCTATTCTCAAAGTCACAAGCAAAAGATGTTAGGAGCGACTTCACCTATTAATTTATTAACCGTGCTCGTGCTCTTCTGATTGGTCCTTGCATTTTAATGTGTGTCTCCGCTATTGTGATGTGCTCATCATCCTCCCCCTCTTGAATTGGAGTTGTCCTCGACTCATCTTCTTCTCCTAAGTACGATCGCAAATCTGAAATGTTAAATGTAGGACTAACCCCAAAATTGGGAGATAATTCAAGCTTATATGCATTATCATTAATCTTTTCAACAATCATAAAAGGACCAGCAGCTCGTGGCATAAGTTTAGATTTTCTCAAGTCGGGGAATCGCTCTTTTCTCAAATGTAACCACACCAAATCACCCGGTTCAAGTTTTACTTCTTTTCTACCTTTACTACCTGCAATCCTATACTTCTCATTCATCATTTCCATATTTTTCTTTGTAGTTTCATGGATCTTAAGAATGAATTCAGACTGTTGTGTAGCATCCAAATTTATAATTTCAGATGGGGGCAAAGGTAGTAAATCAATATGAGCACGGGGATTGAAACCATACACTACCTGTAATGGACTTACCTTTGCCGTGGAGTGAACAGATCTGTTGTAAGAAAATTCTATATGTGGCAAACACTCCTCCCACAACTTCAAATTTGTTCTCAAGACAGCCTGCAACATAGTGGATAAAGTACGATTAACTACCTCGGTTTGTCCATCCGTTTGTGGGTGACATGTAGTTGAAAACAGCAACCTAGTTCCCAATTTATACCACAAAGTTCTCCAAAAATGACTTAAAATTTTTGCATCACGATCATAACAATTTCCGTCATAAATAAATCAGCAATGTGTGAGGCATTATCATTCTTATGACAAGGTATAAAGTGTGCCATTTTGGAGAAACGATCAACAACTACAAAAATACTATCCCCCCTCTTAGTCCTAGGCAATACCAAAACAAAGTCCATAGAAATATCCTCCCAAGGTACACTAGGAACAGGAAGAGGCATATAAAGACCATGTGGGTTAAGGTGAGACTTAGATTTATTGCAAGTAGTGCATCGTGGCACATAGCGCTCAACATCACGCCTCATCATTGGCCAAAAGAAGTGTGTGGACAGCACGTCTTCAGTTTTCTTCACTCCAAAATGTCCCATCAAACCTCCTCCATGTGCTTCCTGCAAAAGTAATAGACGAACGGAGCTAGCTGGAACGCATAGCTTGTTAGCACGATAGAGGAGACTCTCACAGCACATATTTATTCCAAATTCTTCCTTCTCTACAATTTTCAAAAGCATCTTTGAAGTCCAAATCAGTAGGATATAATGCTTTTATTCTTTCCAAACCAAAGATTATATGATCAAGTCGGGACAGCAATGTATAATGCCTAGATAATGCATCGGCAATGACATTTTCCTCCCATTTCTTATGCTTAATGATGTACGGAAACTACTCTATGAACTCAATCCATTTAGCATGTCGTTTATTCATATTGGTTTGACATTTAAGATACTTCAATGATTCATGATCGGAATGTATGACAAACTCCTTAGACCAAAGATAATGTTGTGAAGTTTGTAATACTCGCACTAAGGCATACAATTCCTTATCATAAGTGGAATAATTCAGAGAAGGACCATGAAGTCTTCACTAAAGAAAGCAACGGGTTTACCTCCTTGTATGAGAACGCCTCCAATACCAATGCCGCTTGCATCGCCTTCTAGCTCAAAGGTCTTGTCAAAATCAGGAAGTTGTAGCAATGGTGCTTGTGTAAGCTTCGATTTGAGAGCATCAAAAGCTTGTTGCTGCTGTTCGCCCCATCCAAATGGCACTCCCTTCTTCGTTAGCTCATGTAGAGGTGCTGCAATGGTGCTGAAATCCCGCACAAAACACCGATAAAAACCTGCAAGACCAAGAAAACTACGAACCTGCATTATGGTTGTTGGGGCTGGCCAGCTGGTGATTGCTTCAATTTTTGCCTCATCCATCTCAATTCCCTTCGAGGAAACGACATAGCCAAGAAACGTGACTCGATTGGTGCAAAAGATGCACTTTTCGAGGTTACTAAACAAACGTGCATCTCTCAAAATAGTAAAAACAGCACGTAAATTATGAAGATGTTCATCATATGACTTGCTGTAAATGAGGATATCATAAAAGTAAACCACCGCAAATTGTTCAATGAAAGCACGTAAAACCTCGTTCATTAAACGCATAAAGGTGTTGGGTGCATTAGTTAAACCAGAAGGCATGACTAACCACTCATAAAGTCCAAACTTGGTTTTAAATGCAGTTTTCCATTCATCTCCTAGTGCCATTCTAATTTGGTGGTAACCACTACGCAAGTCAATTTTCGTGAAGATGATAGCACCACTCAATTCATCAACATGTCATCTGAGCGTGGAATAGGATAACGATATCGAATGGTGCTGTTATTAATCGCTCGACAATCAACACACATGCGCCAACTACCATCTTTCTTAGGAACCAAAAGAACAGGAATGGAACAAGGACAAAGGCTTTCACAAATGTACCCGCGGTCCAAAAGATCTTGGACTTGTCACTAAATTTCCGTAGTTTCCTCTGGATTCGCCCTGTATGTTGCACGATTTGGCAAACTTGCTCCTGGAATCAAATCGATCTTGTGTTCAATGCCTCTCATCAGTGGTAAACCAGGGGGTATCTCGGAGGGAAACACATACTCAAACTCCTGCAAAAGGTTAGCAACAGTAGGGGCAATGCAATAGACAAATCATGAAGTGAAAACATGGCTTCTTTGCAAACTAAAGCATAGAACATCCCATTAGCATCGAATAAATCAGCAAGGTCAGATTTAGTTGCAAGCAACAATGGTGATTTTAACTTAATGACTTGTTGTTTTTCAGATTCTAATTTTGTTGCATTGCCATCACAAATTTTACTCTTCTCAAAATGCACAATTTCAGCAGGAGTCATGGGGAGCAAAGTGATTTTCTTTCCATTGTGCATGGGAGTATATTTATTAGTTCTACCATGATGAATAGCATCTGTATCAAATTCCCAAGGACAACCCAATAAAAGAGAACAAGCATCCATAGGAATGACATAAAATCAGAAAAATCATGGTTGTTGAACCAATTGAAAAATGTATTCTCGCATTTTGTGTTACCCGAATCTTACCACTGTTGTTGAACCATTGAATGTGGTATGGATGAGGGTGTGCTCTTGTTGTCAAACCAAGTTTCTTGACGACGTCCGTGTTCACCAAGTTATTGCAGCTACCTCCATCAATTATAGTGTGTACACGGCAGTCCTTGACGACGAGAAACATGTGGAAGAGGTTGTGTCATTGTAGCTTGTCGTCGATCTCCACTTTGGAGCTCAAGGCACGCTGCACAATGATGCTCCTATAGTTCTCTGTTGCCACTGTACCAAGTACCTCTTCTTCGGTGTGTTCGTCATTTGGATTTGTAAAGTCAGTAGCAGGAGAATATTCATATTCAACATCCGAAGTACTATCATACCCGCCATCGTCGCATGCTATTTATGCTCGTCTGCTCGAGCAATCTCTCATCATATGACCTAGTCCCTTGCAGTGGTGACACTTAATATCGGAAGAACGACCCGTAGAAGGAGTGGACGACAAAGGCTTGAATGATGTCGCCTTGCTGCCCTCCGGCACGCGAGAAGGTGGGGCAGCAGGTATAGTTCGTTGGCCCCCATTGGATGGTGTAGTCGCTGCACGGGGGGTCGATGATGGTGCTGTTTTGGATAGTGTGGGCGTCGAACGCGGCGTGAAGTTGCTCCTTGTGCGTTGTTGCTGTTGTTTTCGGCCCTGCAATTCTTTTTCTACCCACATAGCAAGCTGAAACAATCTGTTAACAATATCATATTCCTTGTAATCAACAATGTCCTGAATTTCACGCCTCAACCCCCCATAAAACAAGCTATTTTAACATCCATGTCTTCTACTACCCCACAACACAGCATATCCTTTTGTAACTCTTGATAATTCTCCTCTACGGACAAATTACCTTGGTCTACGCGCTGCAATTTCTTGTGAAGGTCCTGCTGAAAAGATGGAGGAACAAATCGAGCACGCATAGCTTCCTTTTATATACCCCATGTTGGAGGATCAGTTCTAATTTTAACAAGTTCATTCCACAATATGATAGCAAAGTCCTTAAACTCAATAGTGGCTTGGCGAACACTATGTTGTTCAGGAACAAGGTTGGCATTAAATTTTCGCTCTACTGTCATCTCCCAATCAAGATAAGCCTCAGCATCATAAGCACCAGAATAAGAGGGTATAGTAAATTTCACTTTAGCTAAAGGATCATCAGGAGGACAATTATAGTTGTTATGATTATTACCTCCCATACCTCGACGTTAAAGTGGCAGTCTTTCCTGATTGTTGTGATCATCCATATCATCATAAGCATTGTCTTCATATCTTCCAGCGAGAGGCAACCGAGCCTCAAAAGTATTCATCCGAAGAGCAAGTTCATCAAGTTGGCGGGTCAAGTTCGGCAATGACTCCTCCATTGCTGCGTTGTATTTGGTGAACATATCTGTCATGGTCTTCATCATATCACGTAACTCAGCATGTTGAACACATTCGTCATCATTGTCTTCTCCTGCCATTGTTAGTAGAAAACAAAATACAACAAAAATATGTTATCCCTATCAACTACAGTGACAATGTGAAAGGTGGAAGAAAAACAATCTCTCTCGCTCAAGCGTCTTACCATGCTCATACAAGTGTTCTTACCGACACAACAGGTGGTGTGGAAGGTGAGATGAACCAACGAAGCGTGACGTGATTGCAAAGGTACCTTTTATGCTCAAGAGAAAGGTGGAGCTTGGATGGCACAATATGGTGGCTAATAAGCAGAAAATCATTAACAAGTAAACAAAGTTGAATATGTATTCAATGTAGGAAATTGTTTCTGGTCAACCAAGTGTCCTAGGGCCTAGCACAACTCAAGGAAGTATCAAGGCAAAACAAAGACAGAATGATATAGCCAACAAAACAACACCAAGTGGTATAGGCCAATTGCTTTAATATGCGTGCTCTTCACTATTTTTTTCTTTTTTGTAATATTTTTTGATATTTTTTCTTTACTCGGGAGCATGAAGATAGGAAGAACACACATTTACAGCTCAATTGGATGTAATATGCGGCCTATAGAAAATCAAGAAGATTCTTTAAATTTTGTACTGAAACTTCGGAGGCCAGATAGCCTATCTTCTGAAGGGAATTTGGGCAATCAAATTTCGCCGAACACGGCTACGCAGTGGAAAATCACATGCAAAATTTCGAGTTGATGAATTCCGATTTCGAGTTCGTATGCGAAAGTTATGGCCGTTTTAAGGTAGGTTGTCTGAGTTACGATTTTTGGATGTTGATTCGAACTCAGTTTGAGAACAGAACTCACAATCAGATATGAAAATGATCGGGAATTTGCACAGCAACTAATAGGATGGTGTGTGATGATTCAAGTATGAGTGGCACAAAGGTTTGTCACCTAATCTAGAGCTGGCGATGCAGGAGTTCACGCAAGGCGGCTCGCTAGGGCAAACCGATGAACGTGGTGGATAGGTTTGTTATTTTAGGTATTGTGGAATAGGTGTCGAACAGCAAGAAAACAAGGACGAAACACGATAACTATAACCCAAAACACAAAGCTAAACCAGCAACAAGACTCGACCACACGAATGCAAACTCAACAATGCAAACTGAAAAACGAAACTGCAGGCACTATAGTCTAATAAGCGGTAAAAACGATATAATTTTTTGTGGCTTTTCTGTGAACTGTAGGTACAAAAAAAAATCGATCTAATGGAAGGAAAACAAAGGTACCTCACGGGCATCCTGGGGTCTCACAAAACATAGAACGGCGACATTATTTATCTAAGCGAAGTCCACCGAATATGACCGGCGGCTGCAGTATTTAAAGGCTAGGGTTCGGCCAAAACACGATTAGACACGTCCCTAATGGACTCTTACGGGATACAGGGCCCAAAGGCCCGATTCGGTGGTGCAGCACCGGACAGAAATCTGGACTCGCCTTGTTTCGACAATTACCAATGACTCCTGAGGAATTTTGAGGTGGGACCAGAAGCATTGGAAATCTTATCTTCTTCTCTTTCCGTGCATATGTAGAACATCAAAAACAGAGTCGGTATGCCTCCTAGGCGTCCGTTTTAAGGTGGACTGCTCCTGGACTCCGAGTTGAACTCGAGTCCTAGTTGTAAACTGTTTCTATCAACTTGTGGACGTCCCAGCTGGTTCTACACGCTCCCGAGGCGTCTTTCCTTCACTAGTTGATCTTCTCCATTATTCCTAATAACAATTAAATCATCACATAGCAATCTATTCTCAATCTCACATGCAAAATAAGTTAGGAGCAAATTCACCTGCTGATTTATTAACCGTGCTCGTGCTCTTGTGATTGGTCCTTGCATTTCAATGTGTCTCCGCTGTTGTGATTTCCTCATAACCCAGCTGCTGCCGCATGCCCGCCACCACCGACCAAGCTCCCGGCCGCCTTCTCGCGACCTCCGTCCGGTGGCTCCCTTCGCTTCCGGGCGCTCGAGCTGCCGCTCTGTGGCCCCCGTCGGTCCCCCCGACCAGCACCCCCCTCGGTGCCGCCCCCCCCCCCCCCCCCCCCCCTCGGCAACACCCGCTCGGCGCCTCCCTCTCAGTGCCTCCCCCTCGGCAACACCCCGTCCACCGCCTACTCCTCGGAAGCACACTCTCAAGGTGAATTTTGATGCATTGTGATGAGTTGATGATGAATGCGTGTAATTTATGATTGTCGGAGTCTAGTTCCGGCAATTCTCCCGGTACTACTGTTGGTAGCCCACGGAGTTTGTAGTTTGGTATTGGGCCGCAGAGATTCAGATCACGATGGCAAGTAGACACGAGGATTTACGTGGTTCGGGCCGCCTAAGCGTAATACCCTACTCCACGGGGTGTGTAGTTGTTGTATTGAGCGTCTGAGCACTTGTGATTATGTGTCAGAGCCGAGTCTAGAACAGGTCTGGAAGAACCGTCCCCTGTGTATCACTCGACCAATCCTTTTATAATACAAGGACCGATCATTACATCACTAGCTTGGTCCGACTTGTGGCCCTGGCAGTTACTGACGCTTAATACCCAATTGATGAGGTTAATTACCCTTAATATTGTGGTACCGAGCCTTGATACTGCCATTACTGGTATTAATGGCCCTCCGATCGTGTGTCATTAAGATGCTATTAATGACACTTAATCGGGTCTTGAAGTCCTTGATTGTCCCTTGAAGGTCCGAGCCATTGGGGGTACACCAGTCTGATTGTTGAGGCTGAAGGTCCGGCAGTTCGACACGTGGCAGCTCTGGAGCTTACCATCTGGGACGGGTAGGTCCGGTGCAGTTGTAGACGTGTCGGTACCGGAGCTTCCCTCTGTCGGAGGTTAGGTCTGGGGGTGCCACATAGGTATTTAGCCCGGAGCTTTCCCATGTGTGAAACATAGCTCCGGTTGCAGTATACACATGGCAGCACCGGGACTAACCATAGAAGGGAGACAAGTTCGGTCCCATATGACACGTGGGGCCTTCGGAGGTCTCCAACTCAGACAGGTGAAGTTCCTTTGGTATTTTTGCAGTCCCAAGGGGTATACGGTATGAGGGTACCGACAGTGGCCCCATGGGAGAGACCTTTTGGAGAAAGTCATTCTGCTAGAGGTGGGTCCATCCTTCGGCTTTTGAGCCGTGTCTCCAAGGGTTTTTGTATGTGGCGTTGGTGGTAGTTCGCTGTTAAACCACCGCCGCGTGGCATATCCAGGATGCGGCAGGTGAGATCTGAGCATGCGGATCTCATGCAATTGAAGGTTGATGGTTCTCGATATGAAAACCATATCGGTTCCGCGCGCCCTGTCAGGCCGCCACCCTCAAGCTTCCTGCCTTTCATGATGATAACCGTTCGCCTGGGGTAAGGACCTCAAATTCATCGTCGGGGTGGCCCCGGGCCCCCTTGTCATTGGCAGGGTGAAGTTTTTGAATTGTATTGTCGGCTCCTTTGTGGTTTCCATCCAAGCGTTGCGGGGGCTTACATAAGAAGGAAAGCCTGCGCCGTTTGGGGATTCTTTATGCCTTCATTTGAACTTGCACTCGAATCCTCCAAATTTTAGCCAGCTTTTCATCTCTTGCCCCGCTGTGCTGCGATGGAGTTGGGTCTCCGCAAGAGCCGCCTTAAGACCGACGGTGATCTGAAGAAGGTCCGGGCCCTCATGGGGTGGTCCAGTGACTCCTTCAATCACCTAGTCCACACCGGCAGGCTTCGGTTCAAGAAGGAGCACGGCAGCGACATGGTGTACTTCTCCGCGTACGCCATGGTGGGACTGATCCCACCTTTCTCCACTTTTCTCTTGATGCTGCTAGACTTCTATGGTCTGCAGCTGTACCACCTTGGCCCCCACTCCATTTTTCTGGGGTTGACCTTTGTCCACTTCTGCGAGATGTGGGTGGGTATTCCCCCCTGCGTCCAGCACTTCCGCACCTTCTTCACCATCCACACCACCGGCAGGAGTGACGAGTACCTTAGCTTCTATTATTTTGTGAAGCGCAAGAAGTGCCCGTACAAGTACTTGAGGTCGTTCCCTTCTGGCAAGTGGGACGACTGGAAGAAGGATTGGATTGTCATGAGGGCAGAGGAGCATGAGAAGCTGGAGCTGCCCGAAGACCTCCTCAACGTCGACACCGAAGCTTGGAGCAAAGTTTCGATGCTATCGGACACCTTCAACCCTGCTCTGACCAGGATTTGTCAATGTGTGGAGGGAGGGGTGGCTCCCTAGACGATATTTTGCAACTTCCTGGTCAACAGGTGGGCTCCACTGAAGAAGAGGGAGAAGATCACCTGGGCCCTCAACAACGTGATGGACGACGACCGGATCAAGACCGGTTTGAAGTCCAACCTGGAAGGCGCAGTTTTGGAGTTTCACCTCAAGAAGTTCCAGCACGGCATCGATGTCGAGGGTGACGACTTGACTCCACCGGCGGCTTTCCTCCCTCTGAAGATGGAGGCGGAGTTCAGCAGGGAGCTCCGGCGGAAGATGCCGGTGCTTGACGACTTCGGTGAGGTTGAGAGGCGTTCGACCACCGGGTTCGCAATCCCCGGAGCTTCTGAGGGCGGTCCCCCTTCCGCCCCGAGACAAAGAGGGGGAGGTCTTCAACGGCGGCGACCACTCCAGTATCAGCATCTCCCCGGGGCGCTAGCTTCGGCCATGTGGCTCCGGTACTAGGGCCAACTGAGGGCTCTAGGTCCATGGGTCCTTCTCAGTCGAGGAGGGCCTCAACCAAGACGACGCTGACGGCGGCAACAGGCTCTGGGGAGCCTTTTGGAGCTACTACACCAGTGGCGTCAGGGTCTTGTCCTGAGCGTCAGGTGAAGAGGATCTGCGCTAGCTGGAGTGGAAGCCTTCCAAGGTATGTTTGATTTTTTACCTCAGTTGGTTGTTTTTTTTTGTAACTATGTTTTAAGTTTCTTCGTCCTTCATCCACAAAGTGTCCAGGAAAGGTACTGAAGCTCCGGTTCCTGCTGCAGCAACTGATGTTGTGCAGACGAAAGCTCCGGCTCCAGTTCCAGCGCCGCCCCAAGAGGTGGCTTAGGTCGCGACAGCTCCGATGCCAGCTGTCGTGGTACCTGACCTCGAGTCATCCCCTGAAGCTCTCGTGGTAGCGCTGGACCACGGTAATGAAGATGTACCAATGGCACTAGTCCCGGAGGTTGAAGCTCCGGGTTTGGATGCTGAGATGATGGACGCTCCGGCCTCAGAGCCGGAGGTAGCTGCAGTCTCGGCCCTAGAGCCGGATGTTGTTGAAGCCCCAGCAGTGGATCCGGTGTTTGATGAGGCCTTGGCGGTAGAGTCGGTGTTGACAAAGTTTTGACGGCGGAACCCGGTTTTGATGAAGTTCCAGCGCCTGAGCTGGTAGTTGCAGAAGTGCCAGCGCCCGAGCCGATGGTGGTCGAAGCACCATCGCCTGAACCGGCGATGGAGGAGGCGCTAGCGTCAGAGCCGGAAGTGGCTTCAGCTACGACCGAACCTTCAACGCCTGCCCCAGAGGTAGTAGTTCTGGAGGTGCCCGCGCCTGAGCCAGGGTGCCTAGAGGAGGCTGCCGGTCCCCCGCCTGAGGGGCCAGTTGCTGATGACCAGGCGGCAGGACCTTCGGAGACGACTCCGGAGTTAGGAACTTCTGCTGCAGGACCTTCCTAGTGTCGTGGAAGCTCAGGGGACCACTCTTGAAGAGTGGGACCCGATTTTTGTTGTGTATAAACCGCTGGAGCCAGCGGAGAGGACCCCGACAGGTCCAGAGCCAATCCCCCTGTTGTTGTCTATCGACAATGCCTGCTCCAGCCTTCGTCAAGTGCAGTTGGCCTTCTACCACGACAGCAAGGCCCTCGAGGAGTAGTGCCAAACCCTTAGGAGGTGGTGCAATCGGCTCCAATTCGAGATCAAGCTGGCGCAAACCAGGCTGGCTGACGACAAGGAGTGGGTGAAGAAGGAGAAGGCCAGGATGGAGTATTGGGGCCAGCTGCTGGACGAGAGGGAAAGCATGGTGCGATCCCTCGACAACTAGTCCCGGGCCATCCAAAAACAGGCCGTAGCTGCTAATAATGCAGCGAGTGATCGCCAAGAGAAGCTCAGCGCCATCCATGACAGCCTCGTCAAGCGCCAGGAGGCTCTTGAGGAGCGGGAGAAAAAACTCGAAGATGAAGAGCAAACACTCCTGGAGCTGCGGGATGACCTCGTGAAGAGGGAGGAGGAGCTTACTCAAAGGCTGACTTTGGGTGACAAGAGTCTTGTGGAGTGCACCAAGAAGCTGGAGGAGCACTACGAGAAGGAGGAGAAGAAGGCCTGGCAGCGAGGACAGGACCTCCACAAGAGGGAGAATGAAATTGCTGCCAGGGAGAAGAAAGTGCAGGGCTGGGAGAAGGACCTGGTCGACCGCCGGAACAAGATCCCCCTCCGAAAGGAGGAGCTCGAGAAACTCGAAAGGCAGGTTGCTAATAAGATTCAACAGAATGCCAAAGAGGTTGAGCGCCTTGCTCGGAAGAATTCGAAGCTTGCGGCGACCAAAAGATCCTTGGAAGAGATGTGAGGTTCATGGGCTGCAGAGTCCCAACAAGTTTGGGACTTCTTGGGCAAAGCCAACGACGCGTTGACGCCGATGGGTTTTAGTCCCATTCATCCAGATGATCCAGAGCCGGAGCTGGACCAGACATTACAAGCGTTGAGCTTGGCAGGCAACAAGCTCACCAAGATGGGTGATGTCATCGCGGACCAGCTGGAAACTGAGGGACAATCCTCGGCAAAGAACGTCACAGAGTTCATGCTGACGTGCTACACAAGCCGGGACCCTCACTTCCCACTGGACCCGATGCTTGAAGGCTCCATCGACGGAGAGGGAGAAGCCACCAAAGCCAGCGTGTCGGAGGTTGCCCAGAAGGTCGCCTCGTTCTTCCATAGGGTCTAGGACTCTCTCTTTGTAGCTCCTGCTTGTATTCTCTCTTCTTTTTCTCCAATTTTGTAATCTCTTGTCTCCATATTAATGAAATCCAAGAATTTTATGAATTTCACTTTTTGTCTTCAACACCTTTGTCCCACTTGGCCCCCTAGTAGATGTACACAATTTGATTGTGAACATGTACTAAGAGGATGTAGCATTTTGTTGAAGACTTGCGCGCTTCAAACTTGTAGTTTGTTGGTCCGAAGTCGCCGATAGTAGGGGCCCCCTAAGGTTGTCGGAGCTTCGTAGCTCCGGCAGTGACCCTTGTCAACATGTAGAGCATTGATGGTTAGTCCTCTCGGGTTGTCGGAGCTTGGTTCCAGCAGCGACCACTGTCAATCGTGCGGTGCGTCGACAGCAGACCCCACTGGGGAGTCTTCCCACCATCTTTTCTTCACGTTGACGGCTGGCCCCCTGGATTTGCCAGAACTTTGTAGCTCTTGCGATGTCTACTATAAATGTTTTAAACATCGACAGTAGACCACCTTAGGAGGTGTCGGAACTTTGATAGCTCCAGCTTCATCCACCATCATCATGAGATCTTTATTTTTCCTGCACACTTAAGTCAAGAAAAATAGTAAAATACATTTCTTCTCTATAACTCGTCTGCGGCTTACTATTCTCGAAATAAATTTTTAGGTCGAACGCAATTCTAAATACAATCAAGTGCACTGGCTTGTTTTCTCCAGGTCCGATCATTTTTGGACTCGCTTTACTTCGGTCTTCCGGGGTGTAGGTAGAGTGGCGTACTTAGGGTGCAGGACCAGGCTTTGTCGATAGCACACTCCAGACCTAGATTGGCTTGGCGGCATTCAGACGAGTAGACCATTAACAATGTTTAGACCCAGAAGAATTGACAATGCAACTTGAATTATATATGAAATGGCTGAACTAAAGCTTCTTATGAATTGCACAGTTTTGTTATAGCAAAGAAAGATAAAAATAAAAAAATATTGAGCCTGTACAAAATAAATGCATGTGGAGTCTGTTTTCACACAATGATGTCTTTCATTATAGGTCAGGGGTATAGGGGAAACAAGTACACTCTTAGGGTACAAAACCAGGCTAAGTGTGTTGCATTTCTCGTTTTACCCAAGGTAGCTAGCCACACTTTTAGTTCTGAGACTGTGACAAGTGTTGCCTGAACTTTGTGGACCTTCTGGGGAACGTCCGGCTGTTCTCCCAAAGGAGCTACCCGACTCTGTACAATGACTCTATAACATACATCTCATGTAACTACAGACTCACCTCCGTGATATTAAGCGTAGAACTTACGGAGGTGCTCAGTGTTCCAAGAATTACGGAGAGGTGTCCCATCCTCGGTTGCCAAGCGAACGCATTCGGGACTGGATACTTTGATCACTCCGAAGGGTCCTTCCTAGCTGGGGGAGAGATTGTTTAACCCTTCTCGAGTTTGTATTCGCCGTAATACCAGATTGCCTTTCTTGAGTTGTCGGCTGTGAACATGCCTTTGGTGATAGCGCCGAAGAGCTTGGCGGTATCGGGCATTCCGAATAGCTGCTCGGCACCTTCCCTCTTCAAGGAGGTCAAGGTATTCACACCGGAGCTGGTCCTGCGTGGCATCGTCGAAGGTCCGGACCCGTAGTGACCCCAAGGTGATTTCCGGAGGAAGGACTGCTTCGGCTCCGTACACTGGGAAGAAGGGTGTCTCTCTAGTTGACCGGTTTGGAGTTGTCCTGTTGGCCCACAGTGTGGGCGGAAGCTCTTCGATCTAGTTGGCTCCATGTTTTTTTAGGCGCTCATATGTGCGCGTCTTGAGTCCTTTTAGGATTTCTGCATTTGCTCTCTTGGCTTGGCCATTGCTTGCCCGGTGAGCTACAAAAGCGTAGTTGACCTGAATGCTGAGGTCTTCGCAATATCCTTGGAATGCATAGCTTGTGAATTGGGTCTCGTTATCAGTTATGATCTTATTTGGGACTCCAAATATGCATACGATGGACTGCAAGAAGTTTATAGCTGATTGCTTGTTTATTATCACAACTGGAGTTGCTTACGGCCACTTGGTGAACTTGTCAATAACAACGTACAGGAACTCATAACCTCCGACGGCTCTTGGGAAAGGTCCCAAGATATCCATCCCTGACACAACGAATGGACATGTAGGAGGTATCATTTGTAGAGGTTGAGCTGGTTTGTGAATTTGTTTTGCATGGAACTAGAATGCTTCGCATTTCTTCACAAGCTCAGTTGCAACCTGGAGTGCGGTAGGCCAGTAAAAACCATGGCGGAAGGCTTTACCGACCAGCATGCGGGAAGAAGCGTGGTTCCCACACTCGCCTCCATGGATTTTTGCGAGGAGCTCGCAGCCTTCTTCCCTTGTAATGCACCGCATTAGGGACGCCGTTGGCACCACGCCGGTAGAGATCACCTTCTACCAGTGTGTATCTTTTAGCGAATCTGACTATTCGATCAGCGAATACAGTATATTAAGGAAGGAAATTGTCTTTCAAGTAGCTCCAAATCTCTGAGATCCATGCATCGGAGCTAACTTGAGGATTTGAGTCTTGCGTGCTGGGTTGCTCGGAGCTTCCTGCAGCACCTACGACCCTTGATGGACGCCATAGTAATAGGTCCATCGGGACCGCCAGCTTCGAGGTGCTGGTCATGCCCCCTTCGATCAGTTCGGCGGGCTGATCTGTTTGTCTTAACAATCTCCGAACGAAGGTTCCGTCCGGAGTCAGAGCTCCGATTGAAGCTTTCATCTAGAGTTCATCAGCTTCAGCGTTGTTGAGACGCTGGACATGGCAAAGATCTAGGACATCAAAGTCCTTCTGAAGCCTTTGGACTTCCAGTAGGTATGTAGCTAGTTGAGGGTTGTTGTAGCAGCATTCACCTTTGACTTGTTTTATGAGCGAGCTGCGAGTCACCCTTTACCCACAGTTGCTTGACACCATATGATAGTGCCACCTTAAGCCCGTAGATTAGTGCTTCATACTCCTCCATGTTGTTCGTCGCGTTGAAGTCAAGGTGAACCATTTATTTGACCTTCTCCCCGGTCGGAGCGAGGAGAAGGACTCCAGCTCCAGCCCCCTGCTTTTGCATGGAGCCGTCGAAGTAGAGACTCCAGTGAGGCTCGGTGAAGACCGGAACCTTGGGTTCCAGCTTCTGCTCACTAGGGCCCCAGGATTTGATGGAGAGGGGGTCCATTCCGCCACAAAGTCCGCTAGTGCTTGACACTTAATTGCTCATCTTAGGGCGAATTCAAGATCGAACTCGGCCAGTTCCGCTGCCCACTTTGCAATGTTCCTAGTAGAGTTAGGATTATGCAAGATTGCACGCAGTAGATAAGAAGTTACCACTGAAATCTTGTGGGCTTGGAAGTAGTATCGGAGCTTCCTACAAGCAATAAAAACTGCATAGAGCAGCTTATGCACCTCCAGGTACCGAGTCTTGGCGTCATGGAGTACTTCGCTGATAAAGTACACTAGGTGTTGGACTGTCTGGACCCTCCCGAAGGGGCCCGGAGCTTCCTCCTCATCAACCCGGACCCTCTCGGAAGGGTTTGGACCTTGTTCGGAGACCTCTAGGTTCCTACTGGAGGAACCCGGAGCTTCTTTTACAGCGACCCGTACCTTCTCGGAGGGGTCTGGATCTTGTTGCTCAGCAACAACAACTTCTTCATTTGAATGAGGTTGATCCTCTGGCATCTCGCCTTGAGGGTCAGGGTCTTGGAGGTGGGACACAGACTCGACTCCAGGTAGCTTTGGACCCTCCCAAAGGGGTTTGGATTTCTGAACTGGAGATGGTTCTGGTCTTTCTGCGACCAGTACCATGCTGAAAACTTCGTCAGTTGCCGAAATGTAAGGCAGAAGTGGCTCACCAGAATTCGGAGCTACCAAGGTTGGTAGAGTGGTGAGGAGTTGCTTCAGCTCCTGGAATGCCTTTTCTATTTCTTCAGACCATTGGAATGGTCCGGACTTCCTCAATAACTTGAAGAAGGGTAGCGCCCGTTCTGCCAGTCTTGAGATGAATCGGCTGAGGGCAGCTAGATATCCAGTCAGCATCTGGACGTCCTTGATGCGCCCAGTGTACTTCATCAGTCTTCAATAGCTTTAATCTTCACCAGATTCGCTTCTATTCCTCGGTGGTTCACCAAGAATCCAAGAAGCTTTCCGGAGCTAACCTCGAAGACACACTTGTCTGGGTTCAACTTCGTGCGTGTGACTCGCAACTTGTCGAAGACAGCTTGCAAGGTGCTTCAACTTGATCTTGACGATGATGTCATTGACGTACACTTCCACTACATCTCTAATAATCTCTTCAAAAGTTTTGTACATAGCTCGTAAAACATTGAAGCAGCGTTTTTGAGACCGAATGGCATGGCAGTGTAACAATATAATCCATCTACTGTGATGCAGGAAGTATGCTCTTCATCTTCCCTAGACATTATGTTTTGATGATACCCAGAATATGCGTCTAGGAAACATAGTAATTCACACCCGGAGGTGGAATCCACTATCTGATCTATTCTAGGTAGTGGGAATGGATCTTCTGGACATGCCTTATTCAGTGTAGTGTAGTCGATACACATCCGAAGCTTCCCGCCGGCCTTGGGTACAACGACTGGGTTTGCCAGCCATTTTGGATGGAAGACTTCTCGGATTAATCCAGCTTCGAGCAACTTCTTCACTTCTTGACGTATGATGTTTTGTCGCTCTACTGATTGCTTCCGAGGCTTCTGGTGTACAGGCCAAGCGCCGGGATAAATCTTCAGATTGTGCTCGATCACTTCCCTAGGGATCCCAGGCATTTGTGACGGTTGCCAGGCAAACACGTCGACATTAGCCTGGTGGAAAGTGATGAGCGCGAGTTCCTATTTGTCATTCGGACCTCCTGATATAGGGGTGGTCTGAGCAGCGTCGGACCCGATTTGGACAACTTTGACGGGGATGTCGGTGTCGTCGCTTGGTTGCACACGAGGTGCAGAGGTTGAGCCTCGATGACTAATGCTCGGGGGTTTCAGAGCTTGCTCCTTTCTGAATTCTTCCTCCTGCGCTATAGCAAGCGCATGGAGTTCTTCCAGAGCAGTCACTCCGGTGGTGCGATCTCCACGGATCCGGAGAACACCGGCTTGTGTTGGCATCTTCAACACCAAGTAGCCATAATGGGCGGCAGCCATGAATTTGTACAATGCCGGCCTGCCCAAAATGGCATTGAATGGTAAGTTGATCTGTGCCACGTCGAAGACCAACTTCTTAGTGCGGTAATTCTCCCGGGTCCCGAAGGTCACCGGGAGAGTAATGGCACCAAATGGGGTTATGGCCCCTGAACCTACTTCGGAAAATGGTCAAGAGGGGCAAAGATCCGAAGGTCGGAGCTGAAGCTTGACGAAAGCTTTGAAGCTTATGAGGTTCAACCCGGACCTCCGTCCACCATCACATGGTGGAGCTAGATGTTGTTGATGGTCGGAGATACCATCAATGGAAGTTGGCCAGCTCTGATCATGTTTCGAGGGCAGTCTGGAGCATCAAAAGTGATGGTAGTGTCCATCCACTTCTGGTGCGGCTCAGCCCTGGCGGTGAGATCTACTGAGGCCATGTCCCACCGTATTGTCTTGAGGACACGGCGGGGGGTGGTGTCCCACGAACCACCAAAGATGGTTATCATGGTCTTCCGACGCTCAATGTCGGAGACGTCGGAGTCGTCGTCGATGGAGGTGTAAACAGCCTTCAACACCTTTTTAGGGTCCTGAAAGCCTAACTCCTCTTCAGCCGGAGCTTCGTCAACTTTCTGTTTTCCTTTCCTTTGACGGAAAGGAACTTCTTCGCGGCGCTTGTTGTAGCGCTCGGCGAGGTTCTGGACCTCTTAGCATCCTTCAAGGTTGTGGCCGTTCGACTTGTTTATAGGAAACCACATCTTGGAGCTGCCTCCGTCTTCAGACGATGGCCGAGGTCGTTTCTCTGGGCGTGGCCCCCGGCCACCCGGAGCTGCAGCAGCAGCGGCTGTAGGTGTACCGGCCGACGACTTCTTCTTACTGTTGGAATTTTTCTTCTTCTTGCTACTCCCGGAGGTAGTTGCTTCACCCTCGGAACACTTTTTTTTGTTGTCCTTCAGAGGTGTTTGGGAGTGCATTTCATGGCCTTCCGCAACTTTGGCGCACTTGTCTGCCAAGCTGAAGAGTTCTGTGATGATGTTGACTTCCTTGGTCGCCAGCTTCTCCAGCATCTTCTTGTCTCGTACGCCCTGTCTAAATGACACAATGACAGAAGCACTTGAGATAGAAGGTATGGTGTTTCGTACCTGGGAGAACCTCTGTGTAGGATCGAAGATCACGTGAAAAGCTACCAGAGGGGGGGTGAATGATAGATTTAAAAGTTCTTACGCAGCGGAAACAATTAAATCCCAACCCTTTCAGCAGAAAAAACGGTCTATTAAAGAAATCGTGTGTGAAACTAATTTAAACGTGTTTCACCATGACAAAAGTGATATATATCAGAGAGAATCAAGTCACAAATAAAACACAAGAAGAATCACTCAAATCCGTTGAGAGAAACTCAAGTTATGATCGAAAGATCAAACAAAGGTCAATCTGTCCTACCCAAGAAAAACAGTTCTGGAACGCCGCAAAGAAATTCGTGTAGATCAGAGAACACAAATCAAATGACCGTCAAATTTTGAAATATGATAGATAATCAAGTTGTGAAGGCGACCCAAAAAGAATCACGTCAATTGGATCTGTAAAACTCGAGTTACGATAAAACAACCGACAAAAGGTAGTGCTGTCCAGAAACTCGACGAGTAAAACTTGTCTGGAACAAGTCGGACGAACAAGGCACAAAAGTTCCTTCAAACTATGAATTTTATTAAATATAACACAAGAGGAACAGCCCCAAAGTCGTCTACCATGAGCTCTGGCCCCCCTTGCTTATATAACCAGCCCTTAGGCCAACCCAGTCTCAACTAGGGCTCTAATCGTACTCAGATCACGAATTGAAACTTTCCATAACTGCTTAGGACTCTTCTATATGCAGATAGAAGCAATCTTAAGACTTCCAAACACCTTAGGAACGAATCCCACATTCCTAAAAAAAATCAAATTCGTGACCCACACGAAATCCTATCATAACCAACTCGATACTTTCCATACCGAGCCATAACCGACTCTGCCGCAGCCAAAGTCATCAACCGATACGATCCGATCCTTCCAACCAGATCTTCCCATCCATAAACCATCTTCGGAACCATGTTGCCACGTCATGCACCGCATGCATATGTGCAAAAACCTTCCTTCGACGTCCTGTAACCTTCATATGCACTGCCCTTGATTCAATCATCTTGCGTGACCTCCACACTCGCTCAACAACAATTCCTCCTGAATTTGGTTGTTGGAACCTCATCTCCTTCCTGAGACTAGTCCAAAGGATCCTGTCACCAGCCATGACTTGAACTCAAGCAACACCAGCACATGAACAAACAACCAATCCGTACGAGCTCAAGTCCGCGACTTGACTCAAGTCAGTTTCGGACACAACACCTTACGTGAGCACATCACATAAGCATGTTGCAAAACCACAGTAAAACGATATCAATCATATCAACCAAAACATGCCAAAACTTAGCAAATGAATACTAAGCAATCTTTCTAAGAATATAAAGCACGTTCAAAACATCGCAAGATAAAAGCAGGAACATTGCGATCAAGCTCCGAACCTTGCCAAAGCTAACCAGAGCTTGAGCCGGAGCTTACCAAAGCTAGTACGACCTAGCACCAGAGCTTACCAAAGCTAGTACAACCTAGCGACAAAGCTTAACAAAGCTAGTCGGAACTAGTCAACCCAAAAGCCGGAGCTAGAAAAATATGTCGGAGCTAACCAACATAAGTCGGACCTAGCAAAACATATCGGAGCTTAACAGAGACATGCCGAAGCTATCAAAGACATGCCAGAGCTAAATACAAAGCTCACCGGAGCTACCCAAAAACATGTCGGACCTAGACAAAGAAGGTCGGACCTATTGTCGGGCCTTGCAGAAGCTCGGAGCTAGAGTCAGACCTTGCTAAAAAAGGTGTTTTAGTAGAATTTCAGAACTTTTATCATCAAAGCCAATGTATTCGGTACAAGCCAATGTATTCAACACACATAGGTCTCACAATCTCCCCCTTGATGATCTGAACATTGGCTTATTCACATAAAAAGCTTTGAAAACAATTTCTCCCCCTTTGTAAAATAGAAAAAAATGAGAAAAAAATTCTCCCCCTGAGAAAAATCATGTCAAAAACAATTGTGAATATGTGCAATGTGTAATCAATGTCTGCCCCTTGTATATTTATTTTCAAAATTCACATATTATCTCTCCCCCTTTGACAATGTATTCAACAAGGTTTATAAGACAAATTTTAATTTTTATGAGCATATTATAACATATACATATAAAACAAAACTCATCCAAGTCATACTATCAAGTAACTTACACTATCACATCAACGAAATACATAAAGTAGTGTAAGCCATGCTAGAGATCAAGTGTAATTTCCAATTTAGCAAGTCATGATCTCACAAACTTAACTATTTCAAAACCTGAAAGCATGACACTTGTTGTTGCATTTTATTATGTATCAAAGCACAAATTTAGATCATATGATATTTGCAAGAGATTATATGCGCATCTGCCTTATTCTAACCAACCAAGCCAAGCCTATGTCATTTGACAATCAGAAGCTTAAGGACATGGTTTTAGTCATACACAACTTCTTCCAAGTTCATATCTAAGTGTAATGATAAGCCATCTCAGAAGAAGAAGTGCGATGCATGCATATTCTTTTGATCTTTTCTCAACTTATATTTGTTCACAAAAACTCAACAAGTGAGTTGATTACTTGATTAATTCTTTATGATTAAAAGCACTTGTGAGCATGCAACAAGTTCAAAACTGCAAGAAAGTTCGACCATGACCAGATTTAGTGTAAGTAATTATTCCAATTACTAGACATGGCAAAAACTAAAAAATGTATAACATGAGTGATGTAGTAAGAACTTGCAGCATGTAAAAGAAATCACAAAGTCATATATGTATGAAATACTATGCTCATATTATTTTATGTTCAGATTCACATACAGACTTCCCAAGTTTCAAAACTCCCCCTCAATTTATGTCATGAGGATGCATAACCCCTATTTCACTGCGAATGTAAAAAAACGATTGAAATCCAAAGGTTTTGTAAAAATGTCAGGCAATTGTTGTTCGATATCTACATGGTGAAGCACAATGTTTCCTTTTCAACATTATCACGGAGAAAGTGATACCTAATGTCAATATGCTTAGTTCTAGGATGTTGCATGGGGTTTTTGGCAATGCAAATGGCACTAGTGCTATCACAAAACAGTGGAACACTATCTAGATCAAACCCATAGTCCTTAAGTGTTTGAACAATCCAAAGAATTTGTGAACAAGCGCTAGTAGCAGTTACATATTCAGATTCGGCGATGGATTGTGCAACTGAACTTTGTTTTCTAGAGGACCAAGCAACAAGAGAATTACCAAGAAAATGACAAGCACCGGAAGTACTTTTCCTACCAATCCTACAACCTCCAAAATCAGCATCAGAAAAAGCTTTCAAAGTAACGGTTGAGGAAGAAGGAAGAAAAATGCCAAATTCTTGAGTTCCATGTAATTACCTGAGAATCTTTTGACGGCTTGACGATGTGAAGCACGTGGGGAGGCTTGAAACCGTGCACAAAGACGTACGCTGATTTCTATGTCTGGTCTTGATGCCGTGAGGTACAAAAGTGATCCAATCATGCTTCTATATTCTTTTTGATCAACTGGTTCACCATCTTCATCAAGTTCAAGTGTTGTTGCTGTTTCCATTGGTGTCCGAAGAGGCTTGCTTTTGTCCAAGTTGAAGCGCCTTAGGAGGTCTTTTGTATACTTCGTTTGATGCACAAAGGTACCCTCCTTGGTTTGCTTGATTTGCAGCCCCAAAAAGTACATGAGTTCTCCCATCATACTCATCTCAAATTCTGAACTCATCATAGTTGAAAACATGGACACAAGATCATGAGAAGGACAACCAAAGATAATATCATCCACATACACTTGAACGAATAATGAGTCATTGCCATGCTTATGCACAAAAAGAGTTTTATCAACCTTGCCCATGGTAAACCCCTTTTCAATTAATAATGCTTTTAACCTATCATACCATGCTCTAGGGGCTTGTTTGAGACCGTACAAAGCTTTGGACAGTTTGTAAACATGATTAGGAAAATCTGGATTTTCAAAACCCGGTGGTTGTTTGACATAAACCTCCTCATCTATGTAGCCATTAAGAAAAGCACTTTAACATCCATTTGATATAGCTTAAAACCTTTATATGCAGCAAAAGCTAACAAAATTCTTATGGCTTCTAATCTAGCAACAGGAGCAAAAGTTTCATCAAAATCTTGACCTTCAACTTGAGTGAAACCTTGAGCAACCAACCTAGCATTATTCCTAACAACAACCCCATCTTCACATTGTCTATTTTTAAACACCCATTTAGTTGCAATTAAGGTGTGACCTTGAGGAGGAGGTAAAAGTTTCCAAACATTATTTCTTTCAAAATTTTCTAACTCTTCTTACATGGCAATAATCCAAGATTCATTAGTGAGTGCGTGCAATATATCTTTGGGTTCAAAAGAAGCAACAAAAGCAGAATGAGCATGAGAGTTTGGATCGCAGAACCTGGACCGTGTGACTCGTTCGTGGAAGCTTCCAATTAACTGTTGTGGGGGATTATCTTAGTTAATCCATGAGGGAACAGATGTATCACAAGCTTCTTCTTCATTAAGTTCATCGTAATTTGATGAGCTTGTGTCTTGTGAACGATTAGGACCAGCATAGGTGATAGTCGGAGCTTGTTCAATGTTCGGAGCTAGACACGTGTTAGCTTCGGAACTATCAGGCAGTATCACCAGCTCTTCTTCTTCTTCGAAAATACCCTCCCCCTGAGGATATGGATCTGGTCCTACAGCATGTGAGCTAGTACCTGAGCTAGCTTCATCAAAAGACACTTCACAAGTCTCCACAATTTTGTTAGTGTCAAGTAAAAGCACACGGTAGCCTCTAGTACGAGATGGATAACCAAGAAACATGCCATCAATGGATCTAGGTTCAAATTTATCAAGATTACCATGTTTCTTAACAAAGCATTTGCAACCAAAGACCCGAAAGTGCGTAAGACTAGGCCTATGTCCAAACCGGAGCTTATATGGTGTTTTACCTAGCTTAGCGCGCAAGAAAACACGATTCGAGACATAACAAGCGGTGGCAATCGCATCAGCCAAAAATTTCCTAGGAGTTTGATATTCATCAAGCATAGTCCTAGCCATCTCAACTAAGGTTCTGCTCTTTCTTTCTACAACACCATTTTGTTGAGGTACATATGGTGAAGAAAATTGATGATCTATTCCATTTTCAGCACAAAAGTGATCAAAAGATTGATTTTTAAATTCAGTTCCTTTATCACTTCTAATTGCTTTTAAAGATCATGGGCAATCAATTGATAATATAAGAAATAAAGTTCTAAAATGACTAAAAGATTCATTCTTAGATGCCATAACTTAAACCCAAGAGTATCTAAAACAATCATCAACAATCACAAGAACATACCATTTACCTCTGAAGGATTGAACACATGAAGGTCCTACAGTGTCAAGGAGCAAAAGTTGACACGGTTTAGTTTTCATGATCATTGTGAGAGGAGTATGTGAACCTGCAACCATCTTAGCATGTCTACAAGAAGAGCATACAATTTCTTTGTCCCCTTTAAGCTTAGACAGCCCATGTATGCAATCAAGAGAACTAACACGCGTTAGGTGATCAAAGCCTACGTGACCAAGTCTACGATGCCAAAAATATAAGTCCTTTGAATCATTAGCAACTAGACACCTATGCTTAGAGGAAGACATATAAAATCAGCTTTAAAAACTCTTCCAAACCGAGACATGTTAAAAATAAGCTCACTATTTGAACCTACAACTTTGCATCAGTTTTTATTGAAAATAATATCCAGATTCTCATCTAGCAATTGTGAAACAGAAAGCAAGTTGTATTTCAAATTTTTGACAAGTTCCACATCCTTCAAAGTGTAGTGATCATTTACTCTAACCGAACCCTTAGCGATTATAGGAGTTGAAGAATTATCGGCAAAAGTAACATTTTCTACCCGTGACGCAAAAGAGAGGGAGGAGAACCATTCTTTGTTACCGGTCATGTGGCGTGAGCAACCTGAATCCACAATCCAAATTCCTCAAGCATGTAACCTACATAGAAGCACAATACGTCGATGACTTAATACTGGGGTTAGTCAATAAGCATTTTGGAATCCAGTACTGAGCCATGCGATGTCCAGTAGGAACAACACGCGAAAGCTGTGACAAAACAACAGGTTTATGAGTCAAAGGTTGAGGTTTTCTATTCTTAACCCCTGATTTAAAAGTTGTTACGCGTTTAGCATGAAAACAAGTAGCTCCGTAGGTGAACGTAGAAGTTCTAAGGGTAAACGCTGAAGCTCTGGGTGCAAAAACTGAAGTTCCCGGGGGAACAACAGAAGGTCTGGGAACTCTCGGAGCTATCAGAACTACCGAAGTTGCCTTTGTAGGTTTCTTACAAGAAGGTCCGGGGACTCTCGGATCTATCGGAACTATCGGAGTTGCCTTTGTAGATTTCTTACCAGAAGGTCCGGATGCTACCTTTGCATGTTTCAGACTCATTAAAGCAAGTTGCATGTTTCTAATTTTCTGTTTAGCAAGCATGGCAGATTTATCATGAAAGTTATGAGATCTAGCAGACATTTTATCCTTTTTAATGTGTTTAGCTAGTCTATAACAGAAATCTACAACATGGCCATCTTTATAACAGTAAGTACAATGAAACTTAATTTTGTAATCATGTCTAGATGAGCATCCAACATTAGAAACAGAATTAGAAAGCACTCCAGCAGATTTGAAAACCACTTCTTTTTTTAGGAACTATTTGAATCAAACCACTTCCTAATGACTTTACAATTTTAGGTGGATGTGCCTTAGCATGAGCATGAGAGTAAAAACCTAAACCAGTTTTATCATTGCAAGACTTGGAAGAATTTAGCAGCAAGTTTAGGTTCTTATTCCCATTACAAAACTGATCTAATTTCCTATGCATGTTATCAAGTTTATTGGACAGATCAAGGCAATTTTCACATGATGTTTTTCCTTTTAATTTGCAATTGGAACAATATTTAACTTCATGAGAATGTAAAGCATTATTCAATATTGAAATTCCATTCATAGCATCTTTTAGTTTCTTTTCAAGATCATCACAACTAGAACAGTGCAAATCAATTGTAGAACAAGAAGCATCTTTTAAGTTTCTAATGTCATGTGCAGCAAGCTTTTTGTTCTTTTCAATTTCAAGTTCAAGTCTATCTAGAGTAGAGGAGTGTGCAGTTCTTAGTGTGGACAATTGTTCATAGATTAAATCACATGAGGGACAAGAATCATCACTAGAAATCAAGGTTTTCAAATGGTTGATTTCATATTCTAGTGATTCAATTTTTGCATCATTATCCCTAAGCTTTTTGTCCTTTTTCTTAACAATAATAGGTGCATGAGAAATTGCATCACACATATCATTACAGGTAGAACATACCTCATCGTCGTCACTGTTGTGTTCTGCATCCTCCTAACTTGATATTGATCTTGTTTTGCCCGCCATGAAGCATAATTTGGCCAAATCATCTTCATCTTCGTCACTTCCAATGTCCACGTCGCTTGAGCCAATTCCTGGAGTGTGGAGATAAAACTGTTCACCAGTTGGCGACCTGTAAAGCTCTTCTTCTTCTTCTTATCATTTGTTGAGGAGTGCTTCGTCCTTGATTGTTTTTCTTCTCGAGAAGTAGAACCTGAAAGGTTAGGGCATTCTGTACGAAAGTGTCATGTCTTATCACATTCGAAGCATCATTGAGGTCCGGAGCTTCCTCTCCTTCTAGTTCTCACATTTTGCAATGCTTTTGGGAACTTAGTAGAGAGAGGTGCTAGCTCCTCCTCTGGAAATTCCTCGATCTGCTCCAGGGTTAGTGAGGACAACAAAGCAAGAGTGTTGCAAGATGATGATTGGCTGGAGCTAGGCATATAAAGTTGTGAGACAAATGCAATAGACTTATTTGGGTTCTTACATGATAAGATATCAATTTGGGTTCTTGCGCCTGGATGAAAGCCTTCATACATGCCAATACCAGCAAACACACAAGGTTTGGCGGAGTATTTCGCCATGATGACTAGTCAAAAACACATGCAAATCACAAAGATTAGAGCACCGTGGCTCTTATACCAATTGTAGGATCAAAGAGCACGTGAAAAGCTACCAGAGGGGGGTGAATGGTAGATTTAAAAAATCTTACGCAGCGGAAACAATTAAATCCCAACCCCTTCGGTAGAAAAACGGTCTATTAAAGAAATCATGTGTGAAACTGATCTAAACGTATTTCACTGTGACAAAAGTGATATATATCAGAGATAATCAAGTCACGAAGAAAACACAAGAAGAATCACTCAAATCCGTCGAGAGAAACTCAAGTTATGATCGAAAGATCAAACAAAGGTCAATCTATCCTACCCGAGAAAAACAGTTCTAGAACGCTGCAAAGAAACTCGTGTAGATCAGAAACCAAAAATAAAATGACCGCGAAAATTTTACAGATGATAGATAATCAATTTTGAAGACAACCCAAAAAGAATCAAGTCAATTGGATCTGTAAATCTCGAGTTATGATAAAACCACCGACGAAAGGTAGTGCTGTCCAGAAACTCGACGAGTAAAACTTGTCTGGAGCAAGTCGGACGAACAAGGCACAAAAATTCCTTCAAACTATGAATTTTATTCAATAGAACACAAGAGGAACAGCCCCAAAGTCATCTACCACGAGCTCTGGCCCCTCTTGCTTATATAACCAGCCCTTAGGCCAACCCAGTCTCAACTAGGACTCTAATCCTACTCAGATCACGAATCAAAACTTTCCATAACTGCTTAGGACTCTTCTATACCCAGATAGAAGCAATCTTAAGACTTCCAAACACCTTAGGAACGAATGCCACATTCCTAAAACAAATCAAATTAATGACCCACGTGAAATTCTATCATAAGCAACTCGATACTCTCCATACCGAGCCATAACCAACTCTGCCGCAGCCAAAGTCATCAACCGATACGATCCGATCCTTCCAACCAGATCTTCCCATTCATAAACCATCTTCGGAATCATGTTGCCAAGTCATGAACTGCATGCATACGTGCAAACACCTTCCTTCGACGTCCTGTAACCTTCATATGCACTGCCCTTGATTCAATCATCCTGCGCGACCTCCTGACCCGCTCAACCACAATTCCTCCTGAATTTCGTTGTTGGAACCTCATCTCCTCCCTGAGACTAGTCCAAAGGATCCTGTCACCAGCCATGTCTTGAACTCAAGCAACACCTGCACATGAACAAACAAGCAATCTGTACGAGCCCAAGTCCGCGACTTGACTCAAGTCAGTTCCGAACACAACACCTTACGTGAGCACCTCACATAAGAATGTTGCAAAACCACAGTAAAACGATATCAACCATATCAACCAAAACACACAAAAAACTTAGCAAGTGAATACTAAGCAATCTTTCTAAGAATATAAAGCAAGTTCGAAACTTTGCAAGATAAAAGCAGGAACATTGCGATCAATCTCCGAACCTTGCCAAAGCTAACCGGAGCTTGAGCCAGAGGTTACCAAAGCTAGTACAACCTAGCGCCGGAGCTTACAAAAGCTAGTACAACCTAGCGCGGGAGCTTACCAAAGCTAGTCGGAACTAGTCAACCCAAAAGCCAGAGCTAGAAAAACATGTCGGAGCTAACCAACATAAGTCGGACCTAGCAAAACATATCGAAGCTTAACAGAGACATGCCGGAGCTAAAAACAAATCTCACCGGAGCTACCCAAAAACATGTCGGACCTAGACAAAGAAGGTCGAACCTATTGTCGGACCTTGCAGAAGCTCGGAGCTAGAGTCGGACCTTGCTAAAAAAGGTGTTTTAGCAGAATTTCAGAACATTTATCATCAAAGCCAATGTATTCAGTACAAGCCAATGTATTCAGCACACATAGGTCTCACACTCTAGATGAAGGACCACAGGGACTCTCCCCCTTATGCTTGACAGCAAAAAGGTCCAGTTAGGTGCTTGGTCGGGTGTATGAACTCCTGAAGTTGGCAGTGAACTGCTTGCACAGTTCTGCCCAACTGTTGATGGAGTCAGGCGGTACACTCATGAACAAGGACCTGGTGCTTCCAGTTAAAGCCACAGGGAAGTTGTTGGCCATTACGGCCTCATTGCCTCCAGCCGCAAGGGGTGCGGTGGAGTAGATTTGGAAAAACTCGGCGGGATTGACAGTCCCGTCAAATTTCTCCGGCAGGTGAGGCCGGAACTTTTGCTGCTATCTGACCATGCGTATGTGCATGGCTAAGGCAGAACAACCTCCTCCTACTCCCTCGGGAGCAGGATTGTCCCGAGCGACTCGCCTCTTGCGAGCTCGCTCGATATGGATGCGGCCGTCTTGTTGACGGTAACGGCGACCAATATCCGCCTGGAGGTCATGAGTCGAAAGCCTAGTTACCGTATGGGTGCGTCGTGCCCCAGAAGGCAGCAATGTTGCTTGTTGAGATGCAGCACGCCTCTTGTGTTGGGAAGCATGCGAATCAAGTCTACCCGACACGGTCCGATGCTGCTGATGCGATCGGCTGCTGCTGCAACCAAGTGTTCCGCATCAGACCTCCACTGCTCCATTGCACCCTGGGATGCTGCTGGAGGCGGTGGACGTCGGAGAAGAGCATGCGCGGCATGGAGCGCGTGTTCAGGGTTGTTGTTCGCCGATGCTATGACCGACGCAGACGCCCCATCCTGCTGTCCAGCTTGATTCGCCGGTGCGGACGGTTGCGGCGGTGGCAGGACTCTTGCTGGAGCCACAGCACCTGCTAGCTTCTGCATGTTGGAGGGATTGCCTCTAATAGGTTGCGCAGCAGGGTTGCGGTTGGACGATCCAACAGCAGAGTTCACCATGTTTGAATCTCGGGCGCCGCTACCTGGCGCGCCAACGGTCGGAGTCTAGTTCCGGCAATTCTCCCGGTACTACTGTTGGTAGCCCGCGTAGTTTGTAGTTCGGTATTGGGCGCGCAGAGATTCAGAACACAATGGCAAGTAGACACGAGTATTTATGTGGTTCGGGCCGCCTAAGCGTAATACCCTACTACACGGAGTGTGCAGTTGTTGTATTGAGCGTCTGAGCACTTGTGAGTGTGTGTCAGAGCCGAGACTGGAAGAGGTCTGGAAGAACCGTTCGCTGTGTATCGCTCGACCAATCCTTTTATAATAAAAGGACTGGTCGTTACATCGCTAGCCTTGCCCGACATGTGGCCCTGGCGGTTACTGATGCTTAATACCCAATTAATGAGGTTAATTACCCTTAATAGTGTGGTAACGAGCCTTGATAGTGTCGTTACTGGTATTAAGGTCCCTCCGATCGTGTGTCATTAAGATGGTATTAATGACACTTAGTCGGGTCTTGAAGTCCTTGATTGTCCCTTGAAGGTCCGAGCCGTTGGGGGTACACCAGTCTGATTGTTGAGGCTGAAGGTCTGACGGTTGGACACGTGGCAGCTCTGGAGCTTACCGTCTAGGACGGGTAGGTCCGGTGCAGTTGTACATGTGTCGGTACCGAAGCTTCCCTCTATCGGGGGTTAGGTCCGGGGCTGCCGCGCAAGTATTTAGCCCGGAGCTTTCCCATGTGTGGGACGTAGCTCCGGTTCCAGTATACACGTGGCAGCACCGGGACTAACCAAAGAAGGGAGGCAGGTCCGGTCCCGTATGACACGTGGGGCCTTCGGAGGTCTTCAACTCAGACAGGTGAAGTTTCTTTGGTTTTTTTGCAGTCCCAAGGGGTATACGGTACGCAGGGTACCGACAATGATAAATTGTCATGACTTTTGATGAATCGTGATATGAATTGATGATTGTTTATGATATGCATGTTAATCAATGATGATTCTTTATGAATTGATTAATTAATCGATGATGAATTATCCTTAGAATTGTTGAATTGATGATGAATTATGCTAAGAAAATAAGGAATTATGCATAGGGTATAGAGTTGAATTATGGTCGTTTTTAATTGCATAATTTTTATTGATATATATGCTTGTTATGTTTAGTTTTGGTTGATATGGTTATATTGTCTACGTTTACATGAAATTGATATGATTAGGTTTAGTTCATGCTTGGTTTAGTTGGTATGCTTTATATTTACATTTACATAAAATTGATATGCTTAGGTTTATTTGAATTGCTTGAGTGTTTAACTATATATATATATATATATATATATATATATATATATATATATATATATATATATATATATATATATATATATATATATATATATATATATATATATATATATATATATATATATATATATATACGGCTTCGGGCCGGGTATACCCGACCAACCCATTTAGCACATGACAAGGCCCATTTAGTGGTAAGGTAAAGGATGCCTCTAGACAGGCATGGATGCGAACAACGATGGTGAGGACGACAAGCACTTGCAGGGCGTGGATGGCAAGGACTCGCAACGTAGGACCTCTAACCCTAAAGCCATCGAAAGTTAACAGTGGGCTGGTTCATGAGGACTCTTGTTCGTTCCTCCCTTTCTATCTCGTTCTTTCCTCTGTCTGAATGACGAAAAAAGAAAGATTAACATAACCTGTACAATTGTGTTACCTATTTCGGACCGGCCCGTCTCACATGCTTTACGCATGTGAGGCATGTCGGTTTGATATTCTCTATTTTCTTGACAGCCTGGGAATGCCTGAGGAGGCAATGTTTGTGGCGAGACGTTGGTCTGTATTTGGATGAGATTTCGGCGGCATAACCCTATTGTTCTCTGCTGCACCATTTTCTGGCGTGTAGTTGGAGAACAGCATGATTATGCTGCTGAAATTTCATCCGGATCCACGCCGCGCGTGTCCTCATAAGAACGCCCCCCTTGGTAACTCTTGGGTGGTTTAGGACCTATCTTTCCAATAGATGTAGGGCTGTGACACTAAACAATATATGAAATAACAACAATTTATCTCTGGCTTTATACTATAGTGTCAAACATGGATGAAGACCGCGGTTGGATGTATACTGGATGGAAGAGCAGATCTTGTGGTCACGATGAGTGGTTGGCCAAGTTAGATCAATTTTTGGATCGAGCATTTTTGTTGTCAATAGATGATAAGGTGCGGTGCCCATATACGAAATGTCTTAACATCAAGTTCTTGAACAGAATGGAACTTTTGATGCACTTGTGTCGAAACGGTTTCACGCCACATTATAAGGTGTGGACAATCCACAACGAGACTAAATCTCAATTCGTAGAAGAAGTGGATAGGGATGATGATAGCATGGGGGTTGATAGGATTGATGAGATGCTAGAAGCTAAGGAAGCAGAGGATCCTCCTACAATGGAGGCAGATGAGTTCTTCACGCTTCTCAATACATCAGAACAGCCGCTGCATGAACACACGGATGTGACCATCCTTGCCTTCATGACGAGATTTATGGCAATTATGTCTATGTACTTCTTCTCCAACAACTGCTACAACGATCTCATTAAATTGATATGTGATATCATTCCACAACCTCACAAAGTGCCTAAAAATATGTATTAGTCAAATAAATTGATATCTGGTCTCGGTATGAACTATGAGAAAATTGATGCGTGCCCAAACAACTGCATGCTATTCTGGAATGAGCACGCCAACAAGAATAGGTGCTTGAAATGTGATAAAGCAAGGTATGTCGAAGTTTTAATGACGATGACGATATTGTGATGATAGATGTCGCACATAAGCAACTTTGATACTTGCCCGTGACTCCACGATTGAAGCGGTTGTTTCTTTCAAAAAGAACCGCAAGACACATGAGATGGCACAAAGAAGGTGTACGTGAGAACAAAGATTTATTGATGCACCTGTTCGATTGTGATGCATGGAAGGCGCTGGACAGTTTTGATTCCAATTTTGCTCGTGATGTGAGAAATGTTCACATCGGGTTAGCGATAGATGGATTCCCACCATTCAGTACAAACTTCATGCCATACTCCTATTGGACCGTCTTTATCATTCTGTACATCTTGCAATCGGCTTTTTGTATGAAGTACGAGTTCATGTTCCTCAACCTTATTGTGCTTGGGTCGGATCATCCTGGGTCATGTCTCAAAGTGATGTTGAAACCGCTGATCAAAAAATTGAAAATGTTGTGGACACGAGTTGAAGCGTGCGACTGTTACAAGAAGCAGAAATTAATCCTACGAGCTGTTTATTTGTGGTCGTCCACGATTTGCCAGCATACAACATGTTTTCCAGATGTAGCACTCACAATCATCTGACGTGTCCGATATGTGCTTCGGACACGGATTGCTTTCAACTTACTCATGGAGGCAAGATATGTTACTTCGATGGTCACATACGTTGGCTGTCTCCAAATCACATATTTAGGCAACAGAGACATGTCTTTAGAAAGGACACTATTGTCACTAAAGAATCACTGAAACATTTTAACGTGTTAGATATTTTTGATATGTAGAACAAGCTGGTGCTAGATGAAGGTCGTCCATGATATTTCATAGGTTATAGAGAGCAACATAATTGGACTCACATATGTAGACTTTGGGAGCTACCGTATGTGTAGTCGTTGATTCTAATGCACAACATTGATGTCATGCATCAGGAGCATAACATGGGTGAAAGTATCATAAGCACATGGAAGGATATGACGGGCAAAATGAAAGAGAATATAAAAGCTAGATGGGATATGGAAGAGATTTGTAACCATCCAACTCTTGAAATATGTAAAAGTGGTGGTAAGCTACGTGCTTCTTTCTGTCTTTGACCTAAAGAAAAGAAAGTCATGAAATGGTTGAAGACTTTGAAATCCCCAGATGGTTACACAGCTAGCCTAAAACAAGCTCTAAAAGTGAACACTAGAAACCTCACTGGGTTGAAGAGTCATAATTACCACATAATCATAGAAAGACTCCTACCTGTTATGTTTCTGGGCTATATAGATGATGCGGTGTGGAAGGTTTTAGTCGAGCTCAGCTATTTCTATAGACAACTCTGTGCTAACAAAATCAAGATAGGGATGATGGATATGTTGGAGAAGGAGGTACAAGTACTATTATGTAAGATGGAAAAAAATTTCCCATCGGGTTTCTTCAATCCAATGCAACATATGCTTATCCATCTTCCATTCGAAGCTAAAGTTGGCAGCCCTGTATAATAAAGGTGGATGTATCACATTAAAAGAGCGGTACAATATCTGAATCCAATGGTTGGCAACAGGGCAAGGGTGGAAGGGTGCATCGCAGAAGCATTTACTCTTAAGCAAGTAGGAAACTTTTAAAGTGTCTAATTTGCAGAAGAACACAATGTCAATAATTCGGTGATACGGTACAATGTGGACGAAGAACCCCCTTGTAGTGACCTCTCCATTTTTCAAACGAGAGGCACTACCGTTGGTCGCTACACGACCTACAACCAACCTGAACATGAAAGGACGGCTGCTTTACTCTACATGTACACAAATACAGATGGCATGGGCAAATATTTTCAGTAAGTGTTTGTCCTACGAGCAAACATGTAGTAGGGGTGCGACGAGATGGATTAAATGGAGGGCCAATTTCGTATCCTGGTTTCATAATTATGTCATACTCCCTCGTCTTCTTTATATTATAACTTACGATTATTAAAGAACTATTCTTATGATTTACGATCATTTTGGACAGTGCATGACTAACGGCGTTCATCAAGATTTGTGGCAGCTATCTTATGGATTGGTGAAAGTTAGAAGCTATGTTCGATATGACGTAAATGGCTTCCAATTTCTTACAACACATTCTGAAGCTCTTCGTCCTCTCGCCGCAACATTAAATTTCGGAGTTGTGACAAGGGCAACTAACTCTCAAGGGCATGAAACCTATACTATGGGATTATTAACAAAATGCTTGAATTTACTTTTCGAGAAATATGAAACTTTGAGTTGTCTCTTTTGACTGTGATTGGTTTGACAACAATTATGGAACTCGACAAAAAACAAATTTTGGAATGGTGGAAGTCAAACACAAGGACCGACTACGACGTTACAACACATTTGTTCTTGCACACCAATTGGAGCAAGTGTATTATCTACCTTATCCATGCACAAAGCTCAGTGCTTGGTGGGTGTTAAATAAGGTGAATCCTCGTGATCGGTTATATACTAATGGAGATAATGGTTATCATGATCGTGAAGAGGTTGAAGAAGTTTACCAAGAAGAAGAGTTGCCAGACATTTTTATCGTTGAGCCTGGTGTAGGACTAGATCACTTAGTTGGACACATTGAAGATGTAGAGACAATGATACGCAAAAACGGAAATGAAAATAGGTCATGATGGAAGATCGTTGGGATGGTTTAAGGAGTAGGGTACATGATAATGATGTTGATGAATTTAGGAAGTGATTACAAGTAACGTTTTCTTCACGAGTAAAATGAATTTTGTATATCTTATTTGCATATTTTGTAACATGAATTTTGTATATCTTATTTTTCATGTATTGTAACAAGAATTTTGTATATCTTATTTGCATATTTTGTAACTGAATTTTGCATATCTTAAAATAGCTGTCATCAAAGAAGGGTAAGAAAGTGGCGGGGACAAGGGGGTTCCTCGCTATGGTTGAGAACGATTTCGCTGGTACCTCATCGACTGGGAGCAGACACTCTCAGCTTATGAGTCATGTTCATACTAGCACTAGGACTTCGTCACAACAGCGCACAGAGGTAAATTTCACTAGTCTTTGACAAAGTCTTAACATCCAATTTCTAATTAAACTTACTTATGAATCATTTGAATGTTGCAGTCTTACTCATCGTCTAACTCAGAGGCTAGGGTGCCAGTTAAGCCTGGCCACCCTTCGGCTTGCCATGACTCGGTCAGCCAGCCATTGGCTGGCGAGCCCTCAGCTACTCAGCACTTTTGCTCGGCAGGTGACGAGCCTTCTGGGTCACCAGACGTGGTGCCCAAGCAGAGGCGGCAGACGAGGAGGACTCACTTTGTCAGTCCTCCTTCGACCCCTTCGCATAAGATCGTGATTCGGCCGATTGGAGATAGGTAATAAAATTGTAGTGTTCAATTCTGGTTTCTTTTGGTTACTTAAGTAATGAATCAATAAATATCTTGCAGCACATGGCACAACGCGTCTTTCACCGGTGATAGAAACCATAGACCGGTGAACGGTGTCCTCGGGTCCTTAGTGCACATGCACTATCTCGAGATCATCGACGGGGTGCCCGCTACTTCATGGGAGGACTACGCTTGTGCCCCTTACCAGGAGCACCACAATGTCCAGGAGGCGGTATGGGCCGATTTATGGTAAGCACGTTAAATAAAATTTCTAAGTTTTAACTCTTAAACTCTTTTAAATTATTAATGAACATCTCATTAATATATTCTTTATTATAGGAATGGTATATTTTAGAGGACCCAGATGACCCTCGCATGCTTGAGCATGCGATGAGAGTGTTTCACTTCGATGTTGGGAAGATGATTCGGCAAGCTTTGTGCTGGTCACAGCCCTATCTGTCCTTAGTAATCCTCCATGTTGGGATATGCCATAGGCTCTAGGCGGGATTCGTCCTAGTGTTGCTAGGGGTAAACCCGTGCCCAAAGCAATCAGCTACCGCAAATTCCTTTGAATTAGAATCAATACTTTGAATTCCTCTCTCTTCCTCTCCTACCAAGCAACTTTGTGTCATTGGGTGAATTAGTTCGTAAGATTAGCACATACGTTCCTTGGATTCGATACACATGGATATACTTTCTTAAACGGAAGTGCTACCTGATAGTTTCCATGCGCTTGTGGATTTTTATCTGTGACGTAAGAAACGCCAACAAGCATTTCTAGCGCCGTTGTTGGGGAACGGTTGTTGTTAAACTTTGAACCTTGTTCACCCTCGTATATATCTTCTTCTCTTATCTTTCTTTTGTTACCACCACCTCCTATATGGAGCAGCCCCCTATTCTTTCATATTCTGGCCCAAAGGGTAAGCTCTGTGAGCCACCACCTTCGGCAGAACCTATCTATTCTACCAGCTATGAACTTCGCCCTGGCTTTATAGCCATGGTTCGGGAATAATACTTCTTAGGAACGTAATGTGAAAACCCTTACCACCATCTACGAGAGTTCGAACAATTGTGTTAATGCCTTCTAATCAAGGGTATGACACAAGGAACTCTCAACTGGAAGTTGTTTCCTTTTTTCTCTCAAGGATAAACCCAAACAATGGTACGACCATAACGTTGGGAAGACGGACGGAAGTTGGAATGAATTACGAGACAAATTTTATCTTTCTATCTTTCCAATTGCTCGAATTGTTTCCTTGCGGAAGGAAGTACTATGCTTCCAGCAGATGAAGAAGGAATCCATAGGTGCAGCTCAGGATCGATTTTCTCTTTTGAGAAATTCCAGCCCAGATTTGTCCATCCCAAATCCGTTGCTTTTGCAACACTTTTACATGGGATTGAACAAAAAGTCTGTCCTACATCTTAACATTACGACTGGAGGATCTTTCCTCCATAAGACACCGGAAGAAGATAAGGATCTTCTAGACCGAATTCTAGAGAATTCTTCCTTCATTATGGGTCTTAGTGAGCCTACTCAATAGGAAGTAGTGTCAAGATCCGAGGATAAATCCATGGACAAGGAAGAACCTATCTCTTGCTTATCTCAAACCTTGTTGGAGGAATCCTCTCCTGAACCAGAAACTACGAAGGAAGAAGAAATTCAACCTTCAGAGTTTCTCTTCTACTTCGAGGAAGAGATATTGAAGATTTTGGAAATACCTTGAAGTACTGTTGCCATAGGAAACAACCATTGCCCAAAACTCCACCTAACCCACCTGATGGAGTGTTCTTCCAACAGACGGTCAAGGAGTTAACCTCTATTATAAGCGGGGAATGGACTGCGAAAGTTGAGTAGTCACCCGAAATCCTTTAGATGACCTCACCTTTGGGAACCCATTGTTGGAGCGAATCTCATTTCCGATTCTTGTTCTCTCGCCACTGCAGGCTATGTGCCATTGGCACCAACATGTAAATACTTTCAAGATTCTTTCGGAAACTTCCTTGAAGGATGCGGGGTTTTGCAACAGGTGTCTGTAAGACACAAAGTATTGAGGCAATCCTAGATTTTCATGTGTTAAAAATTCAAGATTTCGACATTATGATTGAGATTCCTATTGAGAAACATATCATGGAAATTCCCTTGGAAGGAAACCTCAATGGCAAGCTTGTAGGGAGAAAGTTCTCTATTCCTATCCTGCGTTACAAGAACACATCCGCAGAATCTCGCATCCAAGATGAGCCATTAGAGGAGGTTAGAACTCTTCAATTCTTAGCACGCCCTAAATTGAAGGAGAAGAAGATTTCATCCAAGAGGAGTATAAATTTTAGGAGGCAATTGAATTGCCAAAAGAATTGCTCTTCCCAAAACCTCCCGTTGAGCCAAAAATTCTACCTCCAGGACTATGTTATGCCTTTCAAAATAGCGATTTGGAAGCCCCTGTCATCATAAGTGACAAGCTTTCAGATTATGAGATGCTCAAACTCATAGCCATGCTAGAAAAGCATAGAGCTGTTTTTGGCTATTCACTAGAGGATCTCGAGGGGATTAGTCTAGCGTTATTCACCCATTGAATTCCTACTAACCCCGAAAGTGTCCCCTCAAGGGAACCTCAAAGGCAATTGAGTAATGCAGTGCGAGAAGTCATCAAGAAGGAAGTCCCTAAACTTCTGCATGTTGGGATTATTTACCTTGTTCCTCATAGTGAACCGGTCAGCCCAGTTCAAGTAGTGCCTAAGAAGGGAGGTATGACGGTCATTTAAAATCAGAAGAATGAATTGATTCCTCAATGAACCGTCATAGGTTGGAGAATTTGAATCAATTACCGAAAACTTACAAGGCTACAGGGAAGGATCATTTTCCACTGCACTTCATCTATGAGATGTTAGAGCGGTTGGCAAAACACTCCTACTTTTGTTTCCTTGATGGGTATTCGAGTCATCATTAAATCCCAATCCATCTAGAAGATCAAAGTAAGACCACATTCACATGTCCCTACGGAACTTATGCCTATCGGCATATATCTTTTGGACTGTGTAATGCTCCTGCCTCTTTTCAAAGATGCATGATGTCTGTCTTTTCCAACATGATTGTGGAGATCATGGAAGTTTTCATGGATGATTTATCCGTCTATAGAAAAACTTTTGATCATTGTCTGGAAGACTTAGACAAGGCCCTACAAAGATACCAAGAGAAGGACCTTGTACTTAATTGGGAAAAGTACCATTGCATGGTCCGTGAAGGCATCAATCTTGGACACCTAGTGTCTCAGAGAGGGATAGAGGTGGACAAAGCAAGGATTGAAGTCATTGAAAAACTTCCACCTCCTATCAATGTTAAGGTAATCCGTAGCTTTTAGCTATGCTGGATTCTATCAGTAATTCATCAAAGATTTATCAAAAGTCGCTAGACCCCTGACTAACCTATCAGCTAAGGAAGCTCCCTTTGATTTCAATGATGAATGCCTTAATTCATTTGATACACTAAAAAAGGCACTCATCTTAGCTCCAATCATTCGACCTCTCGATTGGACGCCGCCATTCGAAATCATGTGTGATGATAGTGATTTTGCTGTTGGTGCGGCCCTAGGCCAAACCAAAGATAAAAAAGCATCATGCAATAGCCTAAGCTAGGAAAACTATGACAGGAGCTCAACACAATTATGTCACAACTGAAAAAGAGCTCTTGACTGTACTTTTTGCTATCAATAAGTTTAGGTCCTATTTGGTTGGAGCCAAGGTCATAGTCTACACAGGTCATGCTGGCTTGAAATATTTGCTCACCAAAAAGGATTCTGAACCAAGGCTGATCTGATGGATTCTTCTACTCCAAGAGTTTGACTTAGAGATCAAGGATAAGAAAGGAGTAGAGAATTCTGTGGCAGATCATCTCTCACGTATTGAAGTCACTCAAACCATAGACCTTCTTATGACTTCCTACAAGATGATATGCTTCTCAACGTGACTGACTCTCATCCTTGCTATGCGGATATCATGAACTTCATGATCATGGGATACGTACCACTTGGAGAAAAAAAAGAAACTCTATTGTGAGAGTTGTAGACACCATTGGGATGACCCATAACACTATCGAGTTTGTGCTGATGGCCTTCTTAGAAGGTGTGTCCCATCAATCGAAGGCACCAAGATTATTGAGAAATGCCACGCAAGCCTATATGGATGCCATTACGGTGTTTACCGTACTTAGGCAAAGATCTGGTAAAGTATATTATATTGGCCTTCTATGTATGAAGATACAAAAGAATTCATTCGTAGATATTGGAAATGCCAAAAGCATAGAGGAATCTCAGATCGCAATGTGATGCCCCTAACATATAATCCCAAGTTCAATTATTTGATGTGTGGGGTATTGATTTCATGAGACCTTTCTCTAGGTCCTATGATTGTGAGTACATCCTAGTGGCCATATATTACGTGTCAAAATGGGTAGAAAATTTGCCATGCAATAATGATGATTCCATGCAAGCTAGGAAAATGTTCCATGAGATCAATTTCCCACGCTTTGGCACTCCCTCATGGTCATAAGTGATGGAGGTTCTCATTTCATAGATAATACCTTCCAGAACTTTTTGAGGGAGCTTGGTGTCGAGCATAACATCGCTACCCCATACCACCCACAAACAAGTTGTCAAGCAAAAACATCTAATAAGCAAATTAAGAACAATCTACAAAAGACCGTCTTGGAAATGGGAACGGGATGGAAGCATAAGCTACCCGACGCATCGTGGGCATACCGTACTGCTCACAAAACTCCCATCGGCTTTTCTCCCTTCCAACATGTCTATGGGAAGACGTGTCATCTTCTAGTAGAGTTGGAATATAGAGCCTATTGGGCCATCAAGAGGTGGTACATGGACCTTCACGAAGCAGGAAAATGCCGATCGAAGCAACTTTTCGAGTTGGAAGAGTGGAGAGATAAGGCGTACCATAGTGCCAAAATCTACAAGGAAAGAACCAAAAGATGGCACAATAAAAGAATTATGCCAAAAGAGTTCAAACCTAGAGATAAAGTTCTACTCTGCAACTCTAGGGTTAAACTCTTTGGACATTATAAGCTTAGAAGTAAATGGGATGGACCCTTCACTATAGTGGAAACCTCATCCCATGGAGCAATCACACTCCAAGGTGATGATGATCAGCTATTTAATGTTAATGGGCACCGACTCAAATTATTTCTTGAATCCCAGGAGGAGGCGGAAAAAGAAATTGACATGATAAATCTTATTGATTTTCATGCCATTTCTATAAATTCTGTCTAAATTCTCTGCATCCAAGTAATGGTCCCATCCAATGAATCATCCATTAGGCCCATTAAGCCAACCCGTGGAAACCTAGCCTGCACGGAGGTTGGAAGGGTTCGGACGAACCTAGGGTCGTCCGACCCCTCCCTTGCGCTGTCGCCTTTCTGTTTTCTTGTGCAGACTCTCTCAACGTATCCCAAAAAGACTCTCGGTGCTATCGTACTTTCCGCACCTTTTATTGACAGGAACAGAGAGGGGAACCTTCCACCATCCAGAAAAAATCCATCTCCTATTCCTGACATCCAAGTCATGGCCGACAAGAAAATTGTGTCTCATGCCTCCTCTAGCTCAACCTTCAACCTGAGTGGAGACATCGCGCCGGCCAATGACAAGTCCAACCTTGGTTTGGAGTCCGTCATGACATTAGATGTCGTACCTCTCGCCACGATCCCGCCACCGACGACGACTGCGTGGGGGCGTAGCACCACGCCTCATGGTGCTGCACGGTTGCTCTCCCCTCGGAGGACTCCCCTCGGGGGTTGCTCTACACATCATCTAACTACGGTTGTCCTTAAGTTAGTCAAGACCCGTCTTTTTGACGAGTCTCTTCGAAAGCGGCAGGCTGGCGAGGAGTTCAAGTACACTATGAATACCAAGGATGGTGACGTAGCGAGCCACCACTAGAAGTCACCTACACATACCTCACTTGAGCGTGGGGAGATTTCCTCATTATCCACAGGGTGCGCAAGCCTGAAGGAGGCTATGCAAAAGGCCAAGCAAGTGGATAATTTGGCGATGGAGGAATCAATGGGCTCGTCACCCTCCAAGATTAGGCGTCACCTCTCGCCACCTGCCATCAGAGGGTCACCTAGCCAATTTGAGGACAGCGATGGAAAATCTCCTCATGCTCTTAAGGTGGCACAACATTCTAACGATTTAGCTTCTCTCCGTTCGGAGAACAAGAAGCTAGCAGACTTAGTGGCTGAAGGGCGCATTGAGAGGGCAGAACTGAAATATGAGCTCATATCCCTTAAGGAGGAGATCGATGGTGTTCAATGTGGCATGGGTGCCAAGCTGTGGTGCATATGCAATGCCGTCGGGAAGCCCGACATCAACAACACTCCATAGTTTAGATGTCTCGACCACATAGGATGCTTACTAGTTTAGTTTAGTTTTATTCCAGATATTATTCATTAAATTTAGATTGAATATTGTAAGCATCCCCAATATTTTGAGTTCAATAAAGTGAACTTACCGGTTCATCTAACCCGATAAAGTTCCATCTTTAGTTTATTTTTGTGAATAAAGAATTTAGTGAACACGTGTGGGGGAGGCATCCCAAATTCGCAAAATCTCGATGTGCAAAAATAGCGTTGCGTCCCAAAACACGTCACAACCGAACATACGACTCAACACATTAAAAAAGAGCAATAGAGAGGCCAGAAGGGGGTCGGCCGAACCCCCTGGTCGGTCGACCTGGTGTGGGCCCCACATGGTTCCGTCTCGCTTTACAAATTCGGTTTTGATTTCCTACCCCTGAATATGCATGCTACGTTACTATTTGAGTTGATTTAATATTTGATACTGAATATTTGAAAGCATTTCAAGTTAAAAATTTAAGATTTAAAACTTGGTAGTCAAAATTTGCTTGAGCTGAAAATTTGAATACTTATATTTCAATTTATTAACTTATTTGTGATTCTCACAAATCAAATAGGAAACACACGTCATCTAAGTATTTCACTAGTGTGATATGGTAACTAAGTTATTCGAGGAGATATCTCTTTGTTTGAAATTGATTTTCATTTTTACACAATTTGGAGTCTTGAACTTTGCGTAATTCTCTTATTGGAAATTTAAATACCCATCACTACCTTATGATACAAATTCATGAAAAACCACATGCACATGTCACTTTTTTTCATTGAACTTTGTCATACTCGTGACCCAATTGAGTGACATGCATTAACGTTTTGACTAAGAAGTTATTGTGCACCCTATTCATGCAAAATTCCTCACATTAAGACTTTGCATCCACCATTAATCCATCCAAAGAAACTCCATATATTTTGATCATCAAAATCTCTCAAGAAAAAATAAAAAGGTGTATAAGACATGGCTACAAAAAAGAGAGAGAGAGAGAGAAGCATCTACTCTTCAAATGAGGAAGTATGCCAAAAAAAAGAGAAATGAAAAGTAGCCATGTTTCATCCTTAAAGAGAGAAAACCATGGAGTCCACAAATATCCATTCTATTGACACTATGTAAGAAAGGCTCATACGAGAAGGGCCCCACAGAAGAAGGGAGATGAACAAACTGTGTGTCTTCATCGTCGTATCTCGCATTACGTTGTCATTAGAGACGTGCAGCTGGCACGTCACTGATCATGTTAAGTGTGAGGCAAGCTCAAAGGAAGCTTGTCTCCTTTCCTTTTGTCATAATATAAGTACCATATGGGGTCATTGGAGACGTGAGTCATGCACGTCGCCCATCAACATTCACGAGAGACAAGCCCTAACAAAGCCCGTTGCAAATTTATTGGCTGATTTGAGACGTGCTTTATTGTAGCCCGTCGCAGATTTATATACTGATCTAAGACGGGCTTTATGGAGTTGTGTCTCCTTTATTTAGGTAATCCGAGACGTTCTCTGTTACAGCTCATAGCGGATTGTTTACAGATAGGGTCTCTTATTAGGTGTCCTCCTCCACTGATTATCATGATTGCCCGCTGCATCCTGGGGCTAGCCAGGATTTGGCATTCGCATTGCTAGTGTCAGCAAGATACACATACATGAACATATGTATAGCCAAAAAGATGACACCTTAAATTATATTGATCAATCAAATAGTAACAAAGTGTCAATCGTGGTTATCAAGTATACTAATTACACAACAAAGAATGCCCCTTGTTCATCCTAACTACAATGTAACTAATTACACACATCATAGCTGTGTAAGTGCATCTAGGATACCCCTTGTGGGTTTTGGCTAATTGATTACAAACATATGAGATCCTAATGATCCTATTGAGATGATTGCAGGACAAACAAGTGAAACAGCTCGGTGCACAGAAAAAGGTGAAAAATGGAGTGGTGTCCAAAGAGGGATACTTTGATGGAGCTTGGAAGATCAAATTAGATTTTAAATGTATAGGGAGTGTATGAAAGACACACTCCAAGAGCTCACAACTTTGCGCTGGGGTAAGGGTTTAAGATTAACCTAACTTTCACAATGCATCGGACTAGTCCGATTGTGGACCAGACTAGTCCGTTTCACTTTCTGGAATCTATCAAATTGGGAGACCAGACTAGTCCGTGTGTCCACCGGACTAGTCCGTTGAACTTTCTGGAGTCTCTCATATTGGGAGACCGGACTAGTCTGTGTGTCCACCGGACTAGTCCGTTGAACTTTCTGGAGTCTCCCATCCGTGGAGATCGGACTAGTCCACGGACTAGTCCGTTGAACTTTCTAAAGTCCACCTTCACACAAAACCGGACTAGTCTGAGCTTGGACCAGACTAGTCTGGCAGACTTTCTGGACTTCAAAGTACACTGTGACCGGACAAGTCCGGACTTGCACCGGACTAGTCCGGTGTTAGGGTTTTTCAACGGTAACTTTTTGGAAACCATATAAATAGGGAATCCACGGCCTTCCAAACAACATACACGTCGAATATTGCTGCAAACACAAACCCTAGTGCCGCCACTTCATCCCAAGAGCCTAAAACACATCTCCCCACAGATCTAAGGTGCAAAAAGGAGTCAAGTCATTAGAACACTTGGATTCGGGATAGGGAGATCGTTGTTCCTTCGTTGCAAGCTCTTGGGGTTTGATCTTTCTACACTTTTACTTTGCATTGTAATAATTTCAAGTGTATTTGATCGCCTCTTCGTTGTAATTCTCGTGGGATCCCTCAACGTGTGAGTTTGCCCCATAAACTTGGTGATTACCCATGATAGTGGAATCAAGTCGGCCTTCGTGGTGACTTGAAGAGGGAAAGGGTTGGAGACCCGGCTCTGTGTGAGCTTCGTCAACGAGGACGTAGATCTTGTGGTGAGATCGAACCTCGGCAAAAATTCGCTTGTATCTTGTGCCTCATTTACTTTACTTTTCGTTCACTAGATCACTTGATTACTAAACATCAATTAAGTTGCTTATAAGTTTCTACGTGCAGTCATACAATAATCTTAAATCAAAGAATCTGTTGTTCTCCTTTCCGCTGCTAGAAGAACCTAGTTTCCCAAATAACACTTAATCAGCTATCAAGTTTCAGCACACCGGACTAGTCCATCCACATAACTGGACTAGTCCGGTCCATCAAGTTTTTGATGAATTCATTAAGTGTGCAGGAAAATCAAAAGGCCTATTCACCCCCCCCCCTCTAGGCCACATTCAATTGGTATCAGAGCAAGGTTCTCCGCCAATGAGACTCACATCTCGGAGAGATCAATGGCCTCTGAGAAGAACAACAATATCTTGAAGATGAACATTAGTGAGGAAGAACAAGAAGCTAAAGCCTTCGATGTGCTGAAAGAAAGCCCACATGATGATGAAGAAGTGCGACAGCTAAAGGTACTCCTGAGAAAGAAACTGCTAGGACAAAAAGGAAAGGAAGAAGAGAAGACAACGGGGAGTGGTCATCACGACTACTCCCGACATCCTTACAACTACAACCGTCTCAATTCAAACAATCACTATCTATCCATTCCTATAGGAAAGCCTCCACAGTTTGAAGGAAGTGACTATTCCATGTGGAAGTACAACATGAAGATTCATCTAATATTCCTAATTCCTAGTCTATGGCACATTGTTTGCACTGGCATAGATATCCCGGACACAGATGAGGAACTCACCCCAGAACAAGAACAAGAGATTCACAGAAATGCACAAGCCATCATCGTGATCACGTCATCACTAAGCAGAGAGGAATTCACCAAGATCGATGGCTTAGAAAGTGCAAAAGAAATCTTGGATACACTCAAGACAGCTCACGAAGGAAATAGGTCGGTTCGTGAAGCTAAAATCGAGATGCTTGAAGGAGAGTTAGGGAGATTTGCTATTGAAGAAGGCGAATCACCTCAAGACATGTACAATCGGATGAAGGCACTCATCAACAAAATTCGTGCCTATGGAAGTAAGAAATGGACGGATCACGAGGTGGTCAAGAGAATGATTAGAGCCTTTATGCCAAGAAATGTTACACTTTGCTCGATGATTAGAGAAAGCCCCGGATTTCACAAAAAGACTCCGGGTGAGTTATTGGGGAAGATCATAAACCATGAAATGATGGAGAAAGAGGATCAATACGTCAAGGACTTAGCCGAACTCACCTCTTCCAAGAAGAAAGAAGTTGCTCTCAAAGCAACGTGCAGAACCAAACTTAAGGAAACTCGTGAAGACCAAGACGATGGGCATACAAGCGACGAGAGCACTGTTCTTGATGATGAAGAAATGGTACTATTTATCAAGAAATTCAAACGCATGATGAAAAGAAGACACGACAACAATTCAAATGAAGGCAAGAGCAAGGATAAAGGAAAATCCAAGGATCGACACACTTACTACAACTACAGAGAGTATGGTCACTTCATGGTAGACTGCCCCTATGAAGAAAATAAAAAGAAGAGGAAACAAGACCTCAAGAAAAGAAAAATTTCATAAAAATAAGACAAGCCCATCAATCTCATATTGGAAAGGAGTGGGACTCAAACGACGAGTCCTCCTCCGATGAAGAAGAAGAAATAGCCACTATCGCAGTCAAGAAACCTACTATGAAAGCCACACTCTTCCCAAACATGGGAGGACGAGATATGAACAACCACACTTGCCTTATGGCTAAGGAAGGCAAGAAAAAGGTACGACTCACTCCTCCTATGCTAAATTCCTCTATTGATGACTTTGATAGCTCTAGTGATAATGAAGAAATGTTTAGAGGACTAAGTAAAATTGCTCTAAAGAAAATGGAAATGTTGTCGAACGGAATCGTTGAAAAGGAGGAACTTCTTAACCGACAAGAAGATATGCTCATCTGTGAAAGGAAGAGATATCAAGAAGTTGAAAAGCTTCTCTAGCTTGAAAGAGAGAAGAACGAGTCGCTTGAGGTTGAGCTAGCCTTGAGTAAGGAAACTTACTCAAAGCTAGAAGACTCGCATATTGCAATCAAGGAATAAATTGCTAACTTGTCAAAAGTTAACAAGATCCTTGATGTGCAAGTTGAGTCACTCAAGCAAAGTGACTCCTCTTCCTCCAAGAGCTCTTCCTCCAAAGATATGAGTTCGACAACAATCGGAACTTGCACTTGCTCTAATAAGAAGAATGTTATTTCTAATACTTCAACTTCTCATAATATGCATGCCTCTTCAAGCGACATCTTTGATAAGGAGAAGATCAAATATGCACGCAGTGCATATATGGTCAATAGACCTCCTAATCTCAAAGATGGCCTTGGTTTTGACAGAAACAAACACATGTCCACTCCTAATCAAGCTGAGAATAGAATTGTCTTTGTTAAAGAAAAATCCCATGAATCTGATTTACAAATATTGTTTCGTACATTTGATGCTTCATATGTTCTTATGAAAGCCAAACATGGAAAAGCCATTGCTAAATACACAGGGCCACGCCACAAGAACTTGAAAACTTGTGTGTGGGTGCCCAAAACTCTTGTGACTAACCTGAGAGGACCCAAGCAAGCTTGGGTACCCAAAACCAAAGAATAATTCTTTTTTGCAAGCTTACTTCTCCGATGGATCTAAATGGGTGCTAGATAGCGGATGCACAAATCACATGACCAGAGAGAGAGGTATGTTTGTAAAGTATGAGTATAACAAGGATCCAAGTGAATGGATATACTTCGGAGACAACAGCCAAGGAAAGGTCCTTGGTAGCGGTAACATTGAAATATCCTCTCAACATACCATATCTAATGTTTTACATGTAGATTCTCTAGATTATAACCTTTTGTCAATATCTCAACTATGCAACAAAGGTTACAACTGTTTATTCATTAATGAGGGTGTGACCATTTTTAGAAGAAGCGATGGCTCGATTGCATTCAAGGGAATGCTGAAGGGCAAGCTTTATCTTGTTGACTTCAACAAAGATAAAGCCGAACTCAACACTTGCTTGGTTGCTAATACCAACATGGAATGGCTGTGGCATAGATGGCTAGCCTATGTTGGGATGAGAAATCTGCAAAAACTTCTAAAAGGTGGTCACATCCGTAGTCTTAAGGATGTGATTTTTGAAAAAGACAGGCCGTCCAGTGCTTGTCAAGCAGGAAAACAAGTCGGAGCACCGCACCCCGCCAAGAATGTGATTACTACCAAAAGACCACTGGAACTCCTCCACATGGATCTCTTTGGTCCAATTTTGTACATCAGCATCAGCGGTAACAAATACGGTTTAGTAATTGTTGATGATTTTTCAGGATTTACCTCGGTATTTTTCTTGTATGATAAATCAGAAACTCAGGGGATCCTCAATAAGTTCTTAAAGAGAGCTCAGAATGAATTCTCATCAACCATAAAGAACATCAGGAGTGACAACAGGACAAAATTCAAGAACCTCCAATTTTAAGAGTTTCTCGATGAAGAAGGGATAAAGCATGAGTTCTCGGCACCCTACTCCCCTCAACAAAATGGAGTGGCCGAAAGGAAGAACATAACATTGATCAAAATGGCCAGAACTATGTTGGATGAATACAAGACGTCAGATCAATTTTGGGTAGAAGCGGTGAACACCGCTTGTCATGCTACGAATCGGCTGTACCTCCACCGACTACTGAAGAAAACCCCATATGAGCTCCTTACCGGTAAAAAGCCTAATGTTTCTTATTTCAATGTATTTGGTTGTAAATGTTTTATTCTGAACAAGAAACTGAGGGCCTCAAAGTTCGCTTCGAAGTCCGATGAAGGGTTCTTGCTCGGTTATGAATCGAATGCCTACGCCTACCGTGTCTTCAACAAGGTGTCCGACCTTGTTGAAGTAGCACGTGACGTAGTGTTCGATGAATCTAACGGCTCACAAGTGGAGCAAGTTGATAACTGTGTGCTAGATAAAGAGGAAGCTCCATATGAAGCACTAAAGAAAATGGGACTTGATGATATCTTACCACAAGAGCGAACATTCGACTCAAATGCACAAGATGAACCTCAACACGGAGGCAATGATAAATGGGGAGCACTTTCACAAGATCAAGATGAGGAAAATCAGGAATATCAAGATAATCATGGGAGCAATGATCTAGGGGGAGACAATGAACATGAAGATAATGAAGAACAAGCAACTACACAAGTTCCACACCCAATAGTACATTAGAGCGTGCAAAGAGACCATCCTATCAATAATATCATTCGAGATATTGCTAAGGGAGTAACTACTAGATCTTGAGTTGCAAATTTCTGTGAATACTATTCTTTTGTGTATTTTCTGGAACCATACAGTGTAGAGGAAGCCTTAAGGGATCCAGACTGGGTGATGGCGATGCAAGAGGAGTTGAACAACTTCAAGAGAAATGAAGTGTGGGAGCTGGTGGAGAGACCAAAGGCGAACATCGGTGGAACCAAATGGGTCTTTCGGAACAAGCAAGATGAACATGGAGTAGTAACAAGAAATAATGCGAGATTGGTGGACAAAGGTTATTCACAGGTCGAAGGTTTGGACTTCGACGAAACTTTCGCTCCTGTAGCTAGACTTGAGTCCATTCGTATTTTATTGGCATATGCTACTCACCATAATTTTAAGCTGTATCAAATGGACGTCAAAAGTTACTTCTTAAATGGTCCAATAAAGGAGGAAGTTTATGTGGAGAAGCCACCAGGATTCGAAGACCAAGAGTATCCCGATCATGTCTACAAACCGCGTAAGGCTCTCTATGGCCTCAAACAAGCTCCTCGAGCTTGGTACGAGTGCCTTAGAGATTTTCTGACTCAAAATGGATTCAAAATTGGCAAAGCTGACTATACACTTTTCACTAAACACTGTGATGATCATCTATTCGTATGTCAAATTTATGTTGATGACAATATCTTTGGATCCACTAACAAATCTTTTTGTGAAGAATTTAGCAAAATTATGACAGATAGGTTCGAGATGTCAATGATGGGCGAATTGAAGTTCTTCTTGGGATTCCAAGTGAAGCAACTAGGAGAAGGTACATTTATAAGCCAAACCAAATATACACAGGACATTCTCAAGAAATTCAATATGGACAAAGCCAAGCCCATCAAGACACCCATGGCCATTAATGGACGACCTCAATGAAGACGGTCCAAATGTGGACCAGAAGGTATATCGGTCCATGATCGGTTCCTTACTTTATTTATGTGCATCTAGGCCAGATATTGTGCTTAGTGTTTGCTTGTGTGCAAGGTTTCAAGCCGCACCTAAAGAGTGTCACATAATTGCTGTAAAAAGAATCCTAAGGTATCTTGTGCACACGCCCAACTTGGGCCTTTGGTATCCCAAAGGATCCAAGTTTAACTTGATAGGGTATTCTGACGCTCACTATGCAGGATGCAAAGTCGATAGAAAGAGCACGTCAGGGACTTGTCAGTTTCTTGGTAGGTCCCTAGTTTCTTGGTCATCTAAAAAGCAAAACTCCATTGCTCTTTCCACAGCGGAAGCAGAGTATGTTGCAGCCATTAGTTGTTGCGCACAACTACTTTGGATGCGACTGACTCTTAGGGACTACGGCTACAATCTTAGCCATATCCCGCTTCTATGTGATAACGAAAATGCTATAAAAATTGCACACAACCCTGTAGAGCACTCAAGAACTAAGCACATAGATATCCGTCATCATTTTCTTAGAGATCATTCATTAAAAGGTGACATTGCTATTTCACATGTTAGGACTGAAAAACAACTTGCACATATTTTTACCAAACCATTAGATGAGAAAAGGTTTTGTGAGCTCAGAAATGAACTTAATATTCTTGACTCTCGAAATGTGGCTTGAAACGTTGCGTACCTGGTTGAAACTTCAAACATCGCATTTTATTGTTAAAAAATGCTCCTCACCTCTTTTTCTTATAAGAAAACTAATTTTAATGAAGAGATCTTGGAGTTTATAACCACCTTTCATTGTTGATTGCCTTCTGGTCATAAGTACCAATATTATTTCCAAAACTTGTCCTTGGATCACTATTAAAAATCTCTAAATTCTTAGGTTTTCCAGGGGCACCGGACTAGTCCGGTTTGCCACCGGACTAGTCCGGACAGTCTCTCTTTCCTAGGTTTTCCAAGGGAACCGGACTAGTCCGGTCGGCCGTGTATATAAGCCACTGGCCGGCCCAAATCAAAATTTCAAACCTCCCTCCACTTTGAGTGAACCCTCACCTCTCCTCTTCCCTCCTAAACCCTAGCCCCCAAAGAGACCTTCGAGTTGAGCCCTCAAAATCGAAGCTTTCTCCGTGGGAAATCCTCTCCTCGACGAGTTGGTCCTCCCCTCCTGACAGATTCAAGCTTCTTCAACTCGAATCTTCAAATCTCGGTAAAATTATCCCTCAAACCAAAATATCAACTTATCTCATTCTAGCTCGTTTCCTTTGATTGCAAGGTTGTACATTGGCTTCCTAGATGTATTCCTACCACCTCCATTTAATTTTGTATCCTTAGATAGAAATTTTGGAATTCAAAGAAATCATTAGGGTTCTTGCCAGGCCAGACTAGTCCGGTGCCCAGAGACGGACAAGTCCGGTACGCTGGACAAGTCCGCACTATGAACCCGTACAAGTCCGATCTCTGATATCTGAACCCTAATTTGACCTCGATCCTTGGTTCATTCTTATCTAATCCATTAACTCCTTATTAGGCACGATGTCTTCAAGCTCAGATGACAGTTCTTTCCACGTTGATGAAGAAGTTGAACGTGAGAAGGCGAGGAGAGACAAAGAGAGGTACATGAAGAAAAGACAAGATGTCAATGTGCACTCTCCACCCTCCGACGACAATTTGCCCAAGAAGAGGAGGGTGGTTGTTAAGAAGGCCCAAGGAAAAGCTGGCGAGAGCTCCTTAGGGCCAAAGAGGACTCTCAACAAAGTGAAGGTGCTTGCCAGCGGACCCATTGGGCCCCTGAAGATGAAAAATCCAAGTCACAGCAACAGGCAATGTTCCAATGAAGATTTCACCAGGAAAGGAGGTGAGCTTGCCAATAGCTTCAGGAAGATTAATGTGTATAATCAACCTCGGCAATGCTCTGACCCAAGATTTTGGAGCAACTTCCATGCCGACTACTACGAGCATGTGTACATGAAGATGAAGAATCCCGTTGTGAAGAGTCAATGGGTGAACATTGGGTACATGCAGTCCAAGAAATATCCTGCCTTCCGTGAAGTGGTTGAGGCCCTAGAGAGGCACGGACTGAAGGAACTATTTTCTTTTGAGAATGACTGGAACAATGAGATCATCACCCAATTCTACTCTACGCTCTACTTTGCTCGGGGTGATGGAGATAGTCTTACTTGGATGACCCATGGTTCCAAGTATAGTGTTACTTATGATGAGTTTGCAAGGATTCTTCACCTTGAACATACTCTGGATCATGATCTTGTCATCCACAATTTGCAACCCTTGGAGAAGGATGAGCTCAAGTTCCTCTATGACACAAGGATGCCCTATGTGCCTCCCAACAGCAAATATCTGAAGCCCTTCTTTCTGGTTCTCAACAGAATCTTGAGGAAGACAATGGCCCTGAAATATGGAGATGCAGGGACTATACAAGGAACCTTGAGGACCCTAATGAAGGTCATTAGTGGAAGGAGACTATTCAATGTCTTTGAGTACATCTACAATGACATTGTGAACATCTCAATCACTCCCAATAGATTTTACAGGTATGCCCCGTACATCATGTTCATGATTGAGAAAGTTACGCGACTTGAGTTTGTCAAGGATGTCGCTCATACGGGATTGAAGCCGCAAAAGCCCACCGAGTACACTCTAACCTCAGCTCCTAATGCACCTTCCTGTCTTGAAGCTGAGAGGAGGACTAAATAAACTCAGGATGTGAATGCCACAAGATCTACAGCTGCTCCTCCTGGCTCTACACGTGTCCATGAATCCTCCGGTGGTGTTCTCAAAATGCTCACCTCTATCTTTGCCTACTACCGCAAGATTGAAGTTAGGCAGAAGAAACACCAACAATATGTCAATGCCAACATCAAAGCTATCTATGACAAGCTGGAGATTGAGTCGGTTGGATCCCCGCCCGCCTTCGAGGACTCTGAGGAAGATCCTGCTCCGGCGAATGATCATGGTGGTGAAGACAACGACCGGACTGAAACTGAAGAAGAGAGCGGCGATGAGTGATTCCCCTCAAATTTTCCCTTTTGGTGCGTTGATGCCAGAGGGGGAGAGATTGAGATTAGTAGTTTGAGACTATCTCTAGTTGTAGTCCTTATGCTTTTGTGATCGAGGACATGTACTTATTTTCAAAACCTTGTAATGCACTATTTCTTTTCTGATGTGTGATGCTTATTGTTGCTTGAATGATCATCTTTATGCTCATTGTTGATTATCTTTATTTCATCACACTTTGTTGATCACACACCTGTTAGGCACCCCACTATAAGGTGTGTGCATACGTGAGAAGCATTTTGTGGATTTAACGTTATTCTCATATGTGCACACCTCATGAAAATCAAAGTTTTACTCTCATTTGTGATATCTCAAACGGTTGTCATCAATCACCAAAAAGAGGGAGATTGTATGTGCATCTAGGATATCCCTTGTGGGTTTTGGCTAATTGATGACAAACATATGAGATCCTAATGATTCTATTGAGATGATTGCAGGACAAACAAGTGAAACAGCTCGGTGCACACAAAAAGGTGGAAAATGGAGTGGTGTCCAAAGAGGGATACTTTGATGGAGCTTGGAAGATCAAATTAGATTTTAAATGTATAGTGAGCGTATGAAAGACACACTCCAAGAGCTCACAACTTTGCGCTGGGGTAAGGGTTTAAGATTAACCCAACTTTCACAATGCACCGAACTAGTCCGATCGTGGACTGGACTAGTCCGTTTCACTTTTTGGAATCTATCATATTGGGAGACCAAACTAGTCCGTGTGTCCACCGGAGTAGTCCATTGAACTTTCTGGAGTCTCTCATATTGGGAGACCAGACTAGTCCGTGTTTCCACTAGACTAGTCCGTCGAACTTTCTGGAGTCTCCCATCCGTGGAGATCGGACTAGTCCGCGGACTAGTCCGTTGAACTTTCTGAAGTCCACCTTCACACAGAACCTGACTAGTCCGATCTTGGCCCGGACTAGTCCGGCAGACTTTCTGGACTTCAAAGTACACTGTGACCGGACAAGTCCGGACTTGCACCGGACAAGTCTGGTGTTAGGGTTATTCAATGGTATCTTTTTGGAAACCATATATATAGAGAATCCACGGCCTTCCAAACAATATACATGTCGAATATTGCTGCAAACACAAACCCTAGTGCCGCCACTTCGTACCAAGAGCCTAAAACACATCTCCCCACACATCTAAGGTGCAAAAAGGAGTCAAATCATTAGAACACTTGGATTCGGGATTGGGAGATCGTCGTTCCTTCGTTGCGAGCTCTTGGGGTTTGATCTTTATACACATTTACTCTGCATTGTAATACTTTCAAGTGTATTTGATTGCCTCTTCGTTGTAATTCTCGTGGGAGCCCTCAACGTGTGAGGTTGCCCCATAAACTTGGTGATTACCCGTGATAGTGGAATCAAGTCGGCCTTCATGGTGTCTTAAAGAGGGAAAGGGTTGGAGACGTGGATCTGTGTGAGCTTCCTCAACGAGGACGTAGATCTCTTGGTGAGATCGAACCTCAGTAAAAATTCGCTTGTCTCTTGTGCCTCATTTACTTTACTTTTCGTTCACTAGATCACTTGATTACTAAATATCAATTAAGTTCCTTATAAGTTTCTACGTGCAGTCATACAATAATCTTAAATCAAAGAATCTGTTGTTCTCCTTTTTGCAGCTAGACGAACCTAGTTTCCCAAATAACACTTAATCAACACACAAGTTTCATCACACCGGACTAGTCCGGTTAGTCCGTCAACATAACCGGACTAGTCCGGTACATCAAGTTTTTGACGAATTTATTAAATGTGCAGGAAATTCAAAAGGCCTATTCACACCCCCCCCCTCTAGGCCACATTCAAGTTGTCATCATCAAATTCTATATACCATAATGAAAAGTCTCCCGATCAATGACTTCATTAACGGTGAGCCTTCATAGCCTCTAATGCTCCGACTGTGACATCCTCAAATTCAATAAAATTCTTGAAATCATATAAAGCATTATCAAATTGCAGTCACATTTGCTTAACTATTTCACATAAGGTAGGAAATATCTGAAGGCTTAGTAACAAATTGGTATACAATTGTAATAAACACAGGAACTGCTAGTGAATGAAGAACCCATCTTGTAGCACAGGCAGTTGGTGAGCATCTGAAGGCATCAACAGAGAAATTATTATCATGCTAAAAGACATGGTACTGAGCCGTTGTGCTTGTCCACTGATTCTTTTATAGCCTAATATCAAAAACTCATGAGAGAAACGCCAATTATAGCATAGCTACCTTGATTCCAGCATGGCTGCAGAGGTAGAAATCAGACTCACTGGGATGGCAAATGCTAGTGTCAACCATAGTTCCTGCAGTTTCAGGGGTTTGCGAATAAGAATTAATAATATAAATTGATATTCCAAACAAATACATTACTTTTGCATTGGATATAAAAAAGGAAGATGAATGTATACCGTAATGAAAATTCTTCCTTTGGATCAATGACTTCATTAATGATGAGCCTTCATTGGACTTCCTCAAATTTAAAAATCATTGGAATGCACGCTCTGAGAGCAGGGTCTAGACTGCGACGTGCTCCACGGACATGGGACGAGATAGCAGCGTGCTCCAGGATGAGCTGGCGGAGGCGTCGGAGTGGCGGTTCCTCAACTCTTTGATTACAGCAGGTCGGCATGCTCCGGGGACAGGAAGAACATTTCCACGTATGTGAAGATGGTGGTGTGCTCATACCAATTACCGAGGTCGGGGTCGAGGCAGTGGCGTGCTCCGGGGACAGGGAACGAGGCAGTGTGCTCCAACGTGCTCAAATCTCTGATGACGAAGGTTAGTGTTGATAGCGGGGTAGGGGTCGACGGCGGTAGCGCGATAATGAAAAAGAGCGAGTTGAGAAAGAGGGATGGCAGTGGCGTTCTCAGGGAGCTATGGTTTGTAGGTCAAGAGAGTGCGCGAGAGCTATTTTTTTGCCAAAGTGTTGGGAGAGAGCGCAAAAATTTTTGCCAGAGCGTGCGCGAGCTAAAAATTGGTCAAAAATTGGAGACAGACGTATATAACGCGCGTCTCGCATTATTTTGTTGCCAGAACGGTCATGCAATATGCAAAGGTGCACCACAGTGTGCTGAAGTCAGGAACATCATTTTTTCATACGCGCATGTCTGACTGGCAATTGTTCACGCGCAATGCCTTATATGTCGTTGCAACACACTCAGCTTTCTGGTGTGGCAAAAAAGATCTTCGCATGAATCGGCAACAGGCCTGAGTAAGGCAAGTCTCGCATTAGCTTGTCTGACATGAGCGTCAAGAATCGTAGACATTCACACATAACGCACGTCTCGCATTATTTTATTGCCGAACAGGAAAGCCGCATCTAAAAGTTGTTGTTCCCGCAAGACAACAACTTTCACATGCGGACTTGTCCAACTGGAGACTGTGTGCAATAAAATATATGATAGTTGCAACACGCTCATATTATTGAGGTGGGACACAAGATCTTCGGAACAAATCGGAGACCAACCGAGTAAGGCGCGTCTCCCTTTTGTCGCATCTCAGAAATCGGAGACGAGCCTTTTTAGTGTTCGTCATTCATGCACTCGTATCCCTGTTGCCACTCGCACGACATCAAGAGCATCTCTTGCCACTCGCACGTTATCGTAAGCGTCCGTTGCACTGATAAACAAATGCAAGGACATTGCAATTAAGGGAAATAATTGGAATTTAAGGATAAAAAAATGCAATGACATTGCAATTCAGAGATAAGTTGCAACTGAATGAATTTCATAGTTCACAGAAATTGCTTGCCCTATAAACTAATTTCAAATCTAAACTTATTCTTAAAGCTCCCATCGATCAATCTAAACTGTATCATCCAGCTTGCTCCCGAACACGTCTCTTATATTCCCTAGGATCTTAAAAGTATTGACATTCTTTAAATTAACAAATGTCGAATAAGGAATGAATAACTATGTTGGTCTCTAACACAAATTGTCTAACCTTCATAAGTAGATTATAGCAATAATTTTCAACATCGAGCGCATTTAGCTGATGAAGCAAACGTTGAACTTCAAGTAGTATAGTTTTGATTGTAAAACCAGTCCACCATCCTGATGAAATATCAATTTAAGCAACATAAGAATCCAATTCAAATAAATTCGACAACAATTACTAATTACATGAGCAAAATAAGTCTATATTACAGTCTCTCGATCATGAATCCCAACGCCGAGTGCTCCTGGGCGATGGAAATTTGGGTGGAAGAAACCACGTGAAAAGGCGCATCATGGAGGCACCAACGGATAGTCCTGCGAGAAGGAGATTGTCAGGGGGTAGTAACCACCTTCCCAGTCAGTCTACAAAGGAAATTCATTAAGAAGAGGACAATGGTTAAACTCATATGATTGTACTTGTCTTCGTGATTTACCCCTTCTTTAACAGGGACGATGCACTGCCACTTCAATAAATCTTCTGATTCAGGCTTTGTAGAAAAACCCTATGCAATGAAATTTAAGATACCAGAAACAAACAGTTAAGTTCATCAGTCCACTTCAGAGCTACATATATACAACCATGCGACAGGTGCCATATGTACATACATGGGGATGGTTCTTCCACCCTGCCAAGCATTCCTACTTCAGTAGTTTACATGCCAAGCCGATATCTAACACAACCATGAACAGTGACAACGACGATGAGGACGGCGACGACGACGATGACAGCAACGTCGAACAGAAGCGGTGGTCGCACTAGAGTTGGTTGATTAGTAAAGGAGTTTTGGTCCTAGTAAAAGATAAATGGAGACAAAGAGACGAGCGAAATAAACATGAGACGAGCGAGACTAATGCGAGATGTGCTATATATGAAACCGTGTCTTCCATTGTTGAAAGAGAGACATGCGGCACGAGGACTGCAGAGAACTTAATTTTGTCGGCGATTGTGCAAAGATGCGCGCGGCCGGCGTGCGCGACCTTTCGTTTCCCAAAGGCAGTATCGATGCATCCCATCATTCCATTAATGCTTAGGAAACAAACCAGTCCATCATCGACTCCGCGCAGAGATTATTGAAGACACGCCATCACCCGTCAGTTCTCCACAAGTGCATTGCTCATTTTGAATTTGTTTCTTCTTATTCATGCTCTCCGTGCCAATGACCCACCACCAACATGGCCGACCTTCCGTTGCCAAGCCCGCCGAGGGAGCCACCATGCAAGAAACTATGTTGCAGCTCCCCCAAGAGGTACAACACCGAGCAGTGCTTCGTTATGGTGCAAGAGGCGTACAAAAATACATCTCTCACCATGAGTTTCTTGGATCTTGATATTCTGTTCGAGACGATGGCCCAGGTGCTTGGCGCTGAGGGCCACATAAGCCTAGTGGAGGCAACGGAGAGCAACCTCAGTCTCGGGGTTGCACTGCCGGTGCAGCCGGTGCAACCATCACTGCCAGCCCAGGCTCCTATTGCACCAGCGCTGGAGTCACCGCCAGAGGAGGAGGAGGAGGTTTTTTTTCTTTGTTGTTTTTAGTTGATGTTTTTCTTTTCTTGTGTCTTCTTGTACTTTTTTTTAGTTTTGTAATATACTGTGTTATGTTATGGACAAGTGAATGATTTAGTTATCAAGTGAATGTGCTCTAAGTTTAGTGATATGTGATATCAACAGTGAACCGAAGCAAAATGGAGAAAATCACGAAGGTAAAGGAGAGGAGAGGGAGACGACGATCATAGGAGATGCACTCGATGCTAAGCGCGTTTGCATCTTGCTTCTCGGCAGACCTTATATAAGGCACCATCAGTCGTCTCTCCTCTTTTTTTTCGTTCGTCTTCTCTGCACAGACAACTTACCATGGCTAATGTTTTGTCGCCAAGCCTGCTGAGAGAGCAACCCTGCAAGAAACAGTGCTGCCGCTCCCCTGACAGGCTCAACAACAAGCTACTCAAGACGATGGCCCAGGTGCTCAGCGCCGAGGGCCGCAATACCCTGGTGGTGGTGATGGCGAGGAACCTCAGCGGCGTGGCTGCACCGCAAAATCCAGACCGCCAGAGCAACCAGTGGAGCAGTCGGAGCAGCCGGGGGAGGAGGAGGGGGAGGCGTAGGATTAGGTTTTCTTTTGTTTTTTTTAGTTGATGGTGATTTTATTTTCTCGTGTCTTGTACTTTTTTCCTGTGTTTTGCAATATTTTTGTTAATGAATGAATGTGTTATCTGTGTTCTTCTGTGTGATGAATTTTTTTTGTGTTCAACTTTGAATGAATTAATTAATCGTTCAACGACGAGTTCATGTATTTCTGTAAGCGAAGACAAAGGAGACGTGCTTTGTATACAAGACGTCTCCTTTCTTTCGCTAATAGGAGATGCGCTTTGTTAGTAGCGCGTCTCCCATTTGTTAGAGATAAGGCGCGTATCTGATACCTACTTAACTGAGTTGTGCTGTACTGTAATGCACCTCCTTGAACGTTCATTTGAGCCATGTCAGGTCCTCGCTAAAGCGGGCTTGTCTCACTTAACCTTATTAAAGACATTCTCCTTTGAGCGTGTCGCCTATCTTTGTCTCCTATTTGGGTTTCTTACATAGTGTCATGTGCACAAGGATTTCCTTGTCAATCTGTTTGTTGCATAAGTCTCTCATAGGATCAAGTTATTGACTTAGTAATACATGAATTGCAATGTGTGCCTCATTTATCCCTACCAAGCTCCAGATATAGCCATATTTAGTATAGGGACGAAATTGGCACAACATGCCAAGGTGAGGATCAAAACACATTGAGAGATTTATGAGATTCCAAATGAGAGATAAGGGCAAGTGTTTTTGTGACTTTCAGAATATAGCAAATCATCAGATCATTTTGGCAGGGGAAGATCCAATAGAACTACATTCCAACCATTTCACTATTCAAACACCTAAGATTGATGTGGTAGCCACATTCTGCAAAGGGAATTCATGAATTGATGTGTGAGTTGAAATATATAGTATTATCTTTTTCTAACTTATAGCAAATTTATGACAACACCTTCATTCTTTTTCTTGCCTTCACTCGAGGACGAGCAAAGGACAAAGTGTGGGGGAGTTTGTTGACGATCCTTAAGTACCATATTTGGATTGTCAGATCACCTTATAATATGCACAAAACAGAAACACAACGTAATGGTAGGGTTAAAAACTAACCCATTCCACAGGTGTTGGTGTTATTTGTATGCAGGTGAATTTCGACCCAAGATACGAAGACATGCAGGGATTAATCCATAAAATTAGATTTTGACAAACCAGGCGATGCCACATGTCACCACATGGATCAAATGGCCCACAAACAGAAGTATTCGAGGCCATCCAATGGTGTAACACCCATATAAAGGTATGGGACCCACTTGGTGGACACTTGGAGAAAGCACAACCCCAACAGGGCTGTGACCAGGTCGGCCGACCTCCCTAGTCGGCCGACTAGGGAGTGGCGCCAAACTCGGTCAAATGCCACGTTCAGGCTCCTCCCGGCTTGAAGAAGTCAGTGGTGATTGATTCTCGCTCATTTTGTAGCGTGAACCAACCCTTCACCTCCTTATAAATAGCACCCCACAACTCTCTTCACACACACACAAAAAGTTGAGAATAGAATACCACTCCTAAGGTTTAGAGTAGTCCAAGAGGCTTCCATGTAGAAGGAGAGTGAGGTGAGAGTCTAGGAGATGGAGGCTTTGGCTTGTCAAGTCCCTCTTCTACACTTGTACCCCTACAAAGGTGTTATTCAAATCCAGTAAGCCTTTTGTGAATTCAATTCAAGGTGGATTCTCAATTTATAGTAATTTGTACAAGTAGTTACTTGTTGGTTCATTGCTTTAATTCATTAGAGGCTCTAGTTGTAGCTTTGTGTTCGAAATCACTAGAGTTGTGATTTAGAAAGTAAGCGTTGTGCTTAGGTTAGAAATCACCAATGAATATCTCTAGACCCACGGATTGAAGATGTCGGCAGTACGTGGTGACAACCCTATCTGTCCTTAGTAATCCTCCACATTCGGCTATGCCATAGGCTCTTGGTGGGAGTCGTCCAAGTGTTGCTAGGGGTAAACTCGTGCCCGAAGCAAGCAGCTACCGCAATTTTCTTCGAATTAAAATCAATACTTTGAATTCCTCTCTCTTCCTTGCCTACCAAGCAACTTTGTGTCCTTGAGTTAATTAGTTCGTATGATTAGCACATACATTCCTTGGACTTGATACCTTTGGGAATACTCTCTTAAGGGGAAGTGCTACACAATAGTTATTGTGCGCTTGCAGATTTTTATCTGTGATGTAAGAAACGTCGACAACGTAGCACCAAGTAATGAATTTAGGACCCACTTGTCAGTCACCTGGAGAAAGCACAATGAAGGAGGGGCCACCTCAGGTGCGGTCGGACCCCTCATTTGGCCGACCTGGTACTCCCCCAAACTCAATCAACCATTGTGTGGTGCTTGCTTGTGAGTCCCAAATGGCGGTGATGACTGATTTTTGTGCTAATTCTGGTGCCAAACTACCTAAACTCATGTATAAATAGCCCCTCACTCTCTCATTCCACAAACCACAAGTTTAGGAGTAGAATACCCCTTTAATGCTTGTAGTGCTACCCAAGAGGCTACCCACGAGGAGAGTGAGGAGAAGCTAGGAGGAGGAGGAGGTTTGGGCTTCTCAAGTCCCTCTCCAACACTTGTACCTCTAGGAAGTTCTGCCAAAATGAGTAAGCTTTAGTGAATTCCAATTTATGTTTGATTCTTGATTCAAAATAGTTTACTTCACTAACTGTTTGTGGGTTCACTACTCTATTAAGTTAGGGTCCCTAGTCTTGGCTTTGCATTCGAAAAGATTAGATTTGTGGTTAATAGCGTAGGCCCGATGCCTAGGTTATGGATCATAAGTGAATGTCTCGTAGACCCACGGATTGAAGAGGTAGACAGTATATGGTGACAAACCTATCTGTCCTTTGTAAATCCTCCATGTTTGGCTATGCCATAGGCTCGTAGTGAGAGCCTCTCTGGTAATATTAGTGGTCTGCTCGTGCCCAAAGAAAGCAACTGCCATAGATTGCTTCCGTTTAGAATAAATCCTTGAATTCCTTTTTATTCCTTGCCTACCTGACAAACTTTGTGTTCTTGGGTGAACTAGTTAGAGGATCACTCATACGTTCCTTGGATTCGATGCCCTTGGCAATACTCTTTCAGGGTAAGTGCTACAGTGTTATCTTTGTGCACTTGCGGATTTTATCTATATTTGTAAGGAATACCAACAACTCCCTCATCATGGATATAGCCCAGATTTACATTACTAGACAACATCATTCTCTCAATACTGCTAGGACATAGTTTTGTAGTCGTTGATGACAAGATGGTTAAAATCAGTGTTTGCCCATTGAACCAGTAATGGGACGTCCTCCTCACTTGATGACTCATCATGTTTCATCTAAACCCTGCACCTCTCATCTTCAAGCTGCATTTCCTCAATAATATTAGAGGATCTCTCTCTCTCCCTCATCATCTAACCCTTGAGGTTCCAAACCTTGAGGTTCCTACCGTTAAGCTTCTTTAGTGACACAACCAGCTTGTGTCTCTACTTGCTCTTCGATGGACCATTATGGTACAGTCTCCGCGAAGCATTGAACAAGTATTGCAACTAGACATTACTACTAAAGTGCATTTCTCAAATAACTCAACCATTGGTTTGTGATTAGTCTGTGTTTGTAACAGCCATAAATGCCGAAATTTCACCACCAACAACCTGATTCCTCACTCATTGAATTAATAGTATTTGTGTCTTCAGATTCAATGGTGCATATATTTGTAACTTCTCCCTTCAATCCTATCCATATGTTTGATTTAATCATGAAAAGCTAATAAATTTACCCCATTTGGCCATGATTAACAGCTCCCTCTCTGGAGTAAACAGAAACTTGTCTTTACATTCATGCACTTGTGTTATGTAAGACTTATGTTGGTTATGTTGTGACATGACTATTGTTGCACTTTATGTTGGTTAAGTTAAATATCATGTGTATTATGCTAACAACTTTGAACCTTTTGTGATGTTTGTTTAAACTTACTTGAGATGCACGCTTCACTCAAATTCACACATCTCAATCTTTCACGTCACACTTAGGCCCCTGACAAGAACACACACGTATATATCTCCCAAAGAATACATTCATGTGCATTATTTTTATTGCAAATCAATCATGCACACATTTAGGGGGAGCTGTTTATACATTGTGCATTATGAAAATAACACTTTTACATTATTTTATCAAATACCTCAATGTGTTGTCATCAATCACCAAAAAAGGGGAGATTGAAAGTGTATATAGTTAATCCCGTGGGTTTTGGATGATTGATGACAATTAAGGGATTAATGAGCTTCATGAGTGTAAGCCCAGGTGATCGAAGTTGAAATGAAAACGAAGACTCTGAAAAAGAGTGAAAAAGGTGTCGAAAACTCGAACAATAGAAATTAGGGCTTAAAATGTCATGTTGAGTTGAGCCTTGTTGTAGAGAGTTTTCAACAAGTCAATTTGTTGAGAATCACCTAAGAGCTCATAGTCCGATTAGGTCTAGTTTGAGAGTTAAGTCTAGGCAACTTTAAGGAAAAGGCCGGCCTTGTTCGGGCCTGGGGGTCGGACTAGTCCGGCCACATCAGACTGTTCCGTTGTTAGGCAGACCAAGAATTTTTGTACGAGTTCGGACTTATCCATTTGGGGTTGTACTAGTATGTGGTGAGTGTGTTTGAGCCTTTCTGAAACTATGTTCTGGAAAGCCATACTAGTCTATCCATGGGATGCCGAACTAGTCTGCCCTTGCAGACATGTATGTTTTCACACGGACCAAGAGGTACTTTGTGATTTCGGACTAGTCCATTTTTGGTCATACTAGTCCTTTTGGAGAAGTTGGTTGGCTGCAGTGACTAAGTCCTCGCAGGCTGGACTAGTCTGCCCTTGGGGGCTGGACTTGTCCGTTCTCACCCAGAACGGAAGATTCTGAGTTAGATCGGACTAGTCAAAAGTCTTATGACAGTTTGAATTCTAAAGGTGGCGGGGGAATTTAGTTTGTTGGGATTTGTGACATCAGTGGTGCCCTCTGGCCGGACTTGCTCGGGGTGGTAGAGCGGATTAGTCCGGGCTTTAGTTGGTGGCAGCGGTTACGTGTCGGGACCCTTGTAAAAAGGGATGTCCGTTGACATTTCTTACGTCACACATAAAAAACCGCAAGCGAATGGAAACTGTCGTGTAGCACATCCCCATAAGACAGTATTCCCAAGGGTATCGAATCCAAGGAACATGTGTGTAATCTTACGAACTAATCCACCCAAGGACACAAAGTTGTTTGGTAGGTAAGGAAGAGAGAGGAATTCAATGTATTGATTCTAATTCAAAGGAATTTGCAGCAGCTACTTGCTTCGGGCACGGGTTTACCCCTAGCAACACTAGGCAACTCCCGCCAAGAGCCTATGGCATAGCCGAACATGGAGGATTACAAATGATAGATAGGGTTGTCACCACCTACTTCCTACCTCTTCAATCCAAGGGTCTATGAGATATTCACTGGTGATTTCTAACCTAAGCACCACACTTACGTTCTAAATCACAACTCTAGTTGTTTTGAACACAAAGCTACAACTAGAGCCTCCAATGAATTAAAGGAATGAGCCCACAAGTAACTACTTCTACAAACTACTATGAAGTGAGAATCAAACTTGAATTGAATTCACAAAGGCTTACTTGATTTGAATAACACCTTTGTAGGGGTTCAATTGTAGAAGAGGGTCTTGACAAGCCCAAGCCTCCATCTCCTAAACTATTCACCACAATCTCCTTCTACTTGGCAGCCTCTAGGACTACTCTAAACCTTTGGAGTTGTATTATATTCTCAAATTTTGGTCTGTGTGTGAAGTGAGGTGTGGGGTTCTATTTATAGCGGGGAGAAGACTTGGTTCCCGTCACAAAATGCGAGCGAATCAGTCACCCATGACCTCTTCAAGCCGGAAGGAGACAACATGTGGCGTTTGACCGCAATTGGCGCCATGACCTAGTCGGCTGACTAGGGAGGTCGTCTGACCTGGTCTTGGCCCCGTTGGGGCTGTGCTTCCTCCAGGTCTCTGCCAGGTGGGTCCCATCCCTTTGTATGGGTGCTACACCATTGGATGGCCTCAAATACTTCTGTTTGTGGGCCATTTGATCCATGTGATGACAAGTTGCATCAGCTGATTTGTCGAATCCAATTTTACAGATTACTCCCTGCATGTCTTGGTATTTTTGGGTCTAAATTTACTTGCATACAAATAAACATCAATACTTGTGGAATTTGTTAGTTTTGAACCCTACAACTATGTTGTGTTTCTCTTTTTTGCACATTATGAGGTAAATTGATGGTCTAATTATGGCACTTAAGGGCCGTCATCAAACTACCCCACACTTAGTCCTTTGCTCGTCCTCGAGTGAAGGAAAGAAAAAGATCTAAGGTGTTGTCATAAATTTGCTTATAGGTTGGAAATGAGGATACTAGATATTTCAACTTATACCTCAATTCATGAATTCCCTTTTTGAGGAGTGTGGTTACCACATAAATCTTGGGTGTTTGAGGATTGGAATGGTTAGAATGTAGTTTCGTTGGATCTTCCCCTACCGAAATGATCTGAGGTTTTTTATATTATGAAAGTCAAAGAAACAATTGCCCTTATCTCTCATTTGGCATCTCTCAAGTTTCTTAAAGTGATTTTATCCTCACCTTGGCATGTTGTGCCAATTTTGTCCCTATACTAAATATGGCTATATCTAGAGCTTGGTAGGGATAAATGTGGCACACATTGCAATACATGTATTACTATGTCAAAAACTTGATCCTATGAGAGACTTATGCAACAAAAAAATTGACAAAAGAAATCCTTGTGCACGTGAATGGGATGGATCTATGGGGACTCCATGGTTTTTTCTCTTTAAGGATGAAACATGGCTACTCTCTTTTTCTTTTTTCTCTCCATTTTTTAATTCCGTAGCCATGTCTTCTACTCCTTTTTATTTTTCTAGAGAGATTTTGATGACCAAAATGTATGGAGTTTTCTTTCCTGGATGGATGAATGGTGGATGCAAATTCTCCATGAGAGAAATTTTTGCATGAATAGGGTGCACAAGAATTTCTAAGTCAAAGGTTCATGCATGTCACTCAATTGGGTCATGAATTTGACAAAGTTCAATGAAAGGCAAAATGGAATATGCATGTGGTTTTCAAGAATTTGTATCATATGCCTTGGTGGGTATTTAATTTTTTCAATGAGAGAATCAGACAAAGTTCAAGACTCCAAATTGTGGAAACATCAAAAATCAATTTCAAGCAAGGAGATATCTCCTCAAGTAACTCATTTACCATATCACACTAGTCAAATACTTAGATGACATGTTTTCCTATTATGCTAGTGGGAATCATGATCAGGGCAATAAATCGAAATATAAAGTATTCAATTTTTTAGCTCAAGCATATTTTGACTACCTTGACTTCATCTATTCAGTATTTAATATCAAATCAACTGAAAAAGTAACGTAGCATGCATATTTAGGGGTAGGAGATCCAAACCGAATTTTTAAATGAAAAGAAGCCATGTGGGGCCCACACCAGGTCTGGCGACTAGGGGGTTCAGCCGACCCCTATCTGGCCTCTCTGTTGCTCTGTTTCGACGTGTTGAGTCGTATAATTGGTTGTGATGTGTTTTGAGATGCAACGAAAATTTTGTACGTCGGGATTTCGCAAATTTGGGGTACCTCCCCCACACTTGTTCCCTGAATTCTTTATTCACACAAAATAAACTAAAATGGAACTTTACTGGGTTGGATGAACCGGTAAGTTCCCTTCATTGAACTCAAATATGGGGATGCTTACATTATTCAATCTAAACTGAATGAAAATAAAAAATTGGAATAAAACTAAACGAAACTAGTAAGCATGCTATGTGGTCGGGACATCTACACTAAGGAGCGTTGTAGATATCGGGCTTTCCGGCGGCATTGCATATGCGCCACAGCTTGGCGCTCATGCCACGGCGAACACCATCAATCTCCTCCTTGAGGGATATGAGTTCATTCTTTAGTTTTGCCCTCTCGATGCGCCCTTCAGCCACTAAGTTCGATAGCTTCTTGTTCTCCAAACGGAGAGAAGCTAACTCCTTAGAAAGTTGTGCCACTTTAGGGGCACGAGGATATTTCCCATCGCTGTCCTCAAATTGGCTAGGTGGCCCTCTGATAGCAGGCGGCGAGAGGTGACAACTAATCCTGGAGGTTGATGAGCCCGTCGTTTCCTCCATTGCCAAATTATACACTTGCTTGAAAAAAGCCTTTTGCCAATCCTCCATCAGGATGGCGCACTCCATGGATAATGAGGCGGTCTCCTACACGCTCAAGCAAGGTACGCGTAGGTGACTTGTAGTGGTGGATCACTACATCACTGTCCTTGGTCTTCAAAGTGTACATGAACTCCTCGCTAGGCTACAACATTGGGAGAGACTCATCTATTTTAGGAAAAATACGGGTCTTGACTGACTTAAGGCCAGTCGTAGTCGAACGATGTGCAGGTGTTATTGACTTTATGGGCGTCCTCCAAGGGAGAGCGATCGTTTGGCACCACGAGGTGTGGTGCTATGCACACATGGAGTCTTCGCCGGTGGCGGGATCATGGCAAGCGGCACGACATCCAATGCCATGACAGACTCCAAAGCGAGGGGAGACTTGTCATTGGCCAGCATGATGTCTCCGCTCAGGTTGTAGGTTGAGCTAGAGTGGGGATGAGGAACAATCTTCTTGTCGGCCATGAATTGGAACAGGAGATGGATTTTTCTATATGGTGCAAGGTTTCCCTCTCTATTCCCGTCAATTTATAAGCAGGGAAAGCACGATAGCACCAAAAATCTTGTTGAGATACATCGGGAGAGTCTGCGTGCAAAAATAGAAGGCCGACGGTGCAAGGGGGAGGTCGGCCGACCCTAGGGTTCGGCTGACCCCTTCCTGGCTCCGTACGAGCCAAGTTTCTGTGGTTTGGCTTAATGGGCCCCATAGATGAATAATTGGATGGGCCCATTAATTTGACGCGGAGAATTTAGACAGAATTTAAAGAAACAGCGTGAAAATCAATAAGATTTATCTTGTCTGTTTTTTTCTGTCTCATCCTCTTGGGATTCAAGAAATAATTTGAGCCGGTGCCCATTCACTTTAAATAGATGATCATCATCACCTTGGAGTGTGATTGCTCCATGAGATGAGGTTTCTACTACAATGAAGGGTCCTTCCCATTTACTTCTGAGCTTCCCATGTCCAAAGAGTTTAACCCTAGAATTGAACAGTATAACTTTATCTCCAAGTTTGAACTCTTCAGGCGTAATCCTCTTAACGTGCCATCTTTTAGTTCTTTCCTTGTAGATTTTGGCACTATGGTACGCCTTATCTCTCCACTCTTCCAACTCAGAGAGTTGCTTCAATTGGTGCTTTTCTGCTTCGTGAAAGTTAATGTTCCACCGCTTGATGGCCAGATAGGCTCTATGTTCCAACTCTACAGAAATATGACAAGTCTTCCCATAGACAAATTGGAAAGGTGACATGCCGATGGGAGTTTTGTAGGCAGTACGGTATGCCCACAATGCGTCGGGTAGCTTATGCTTCCATCCCATTCCCATTTCCAAGACAGTATTTTGCAGAATATTCTTAATTTGCTTATAAGATGTTTCTGCTTGACCACTTGTTTGTGGGTGGTATGGGGTAGCAATATCATGATGGACACCAAGCTCCCTCAAAAAGCTCCAGAAGGTCTTATCTATGAAACGAGACCGTCCATCACTTATGACCATACGGGGAGTGCTAAAGCGCGGAAAAAATGATCTCATGGAACATTTTTCTAGCTTGCTTGGAATCAACATTTTTGCATAGCAAAGCTTCTACCTGTTTTGACACACAATCTACAACCACCAAAAATACTCGCAATCATAATACCTAGGAAAAGGTCTCATGAAATCAATACTCCACACATCAAATAATTCCACTTGGAGATTATATGTTAGGAGCATCGCATTGCGAGCTGAGATTCCTTGATGCTTTTGGCATTAGCCACATCTCCAAATGAATTCTTTCGTATCTTCACAAATAGAAGGCCAATAGAATCCACTCTGCCAGATCTTTGTCTGTGTACGGTAAACACCATAATGGCCACCATAGGGGCTAGCATGGCATTTCTCAATAATCTTGGTACCTTCAATTGATGGGACGCACCTTCTAAGAAGGCCATCCGCACAAACTTGATAGAGATATGGGTCATCCCAAAGGTGTCTTCGACTCTCATAGATGAGTTTCTTTTTATTTTCCCATGTTTGTATGTTTCTCGTGACCATGAAGTTCACGATATCCACATAGAAATGGTTAGAGTCAGTCACCTTAAGAAGCATATCATCTCGTAGGAAGTCATTGATAGGGATGTCCATGGTTTGGGTGACTTCCATACGTGAGAGATGATCTGCCACAGAATCCTTGATTTCTAAGTCAAACTCTTGGAGTAGAAGACTCCAACGGATTAGCCTTGGTTTAGCATCCTTTCACTACAGGAATCCCGATCAATTACGTCGGCCAAAGCCGACTTAATTAAGGACTTTACCGACGTAAGTTACTTACTCACGTTGGCTTTTGCTTAATGACGTCTGCTCAAGGCTGACAAAGCAGTTTGGACTTAATTAAAGTAACTTACGTCGGCTACCGATGCGAGTTTGTAACTTTCATCGGTATCCCATAACCGACATAAGTAAGTTATGAGATGGGCTGCGGACTGGGCCGGAGAACTTACGTCGGCCTCGTCTTGGCCAACGAAAGTTACTCGCCTAATTTACGTCGGTTTCCATCGACCGACGTAAGATAACCTAATATAACTTACGTCGGCTATGACCATACCGACGTAATTTCATGGTTAACTTTCGTCGGTATGGCCTTAGCTGACGTAAGTAACATTTTCATTTTTTTAAATCAGAAACTGACTACCCCTCGCGCGAAGGCGAGAACACAGAACTGCAGCCATAAACATATATATATATATATATATATATATATATATATATATATATATATAAATAACACAGACAACAAAACAGTTTCAAAACATCAACAACAACACAATTTCATACCGGGCTACACGCTAGCCCCTCCACTACCTCCAGGATCTTCTCGGCGCGTTCCTGAAACCTGCAGAAGAAACATAGTCACTGGTAAGCATCACTGCCAATTCTATTTAACTGTATATGCATGTCTCTAAGTAAAACGTCCATCATTTTTCTGCAATGGTCTACGAGAACACAGTGAAACACTACTACAAGTTTTACCCAGTCCAAAAGGTTCCTGAATGGTGCTGCCAAGAAGAAGGCAATAGTAGTAGTTAATCTTTGATGTTCTTTTGAACTCTTTAACTCTGGAAAGGAGAAGACTGTTGATTATGGATTCATATGCATTTGTATGATGTGCACTGCTGAATTCACCTCAAACTGTAACATATAATATATCATGAATCATGGATGCTGTTGCATCATGTGTCCATCTAGGTAATGCATATTTGAAATCTGTCAAGGTTCAAGTCCTTGATGCATGAAATTTTGAAAGTGCAGTTTTGGAAACGGTCAGAGTTGCCATAGACCTTCCCCTCCTCCCTTGACTGGCTTTTAAATTGACTTATGGACTTTTAAATTGACTTATGGACTTATGGACCAAACGAAGAGCGAAATAGTTTATCACCTGCTCCGGGGTCTCCTGCGGCGGAAGCATAGGAATCTCCATATCCTGACCGTTATTTCAAGCAAGAGTCTGCCATTACAAAATATTAAAAGATATATGTTATTGAAATTCTATAAAATTTAACTATGGTACTTTAAATTACTTACCGCCACCGCTGCTTGCATCTGGGCCATCATTAAGGTCGTATTCCGCTGCTCTTCCCTTGCCTCCGCCCTCGACCTCTCTAGCTCTGCCTGGGTCTGCGCCAGCGTCTCCTTCAAGGCGAGGAGCTCCATCTGGGTGTGCGAGAGATGACCACATGAGGACGACCCAACGGACGAGGTCTGCGTCGATGAAGCACCCCTCAAAGGTCGCGCCGTCCTCGAGTCAACAACTCCATCGAAAATGGCAAACCTGCAAAAGAATGAAAACACTATGTAGAAGTAGATAAATTGAAAAAGAAATGAAACAATTGACGACCAATTCATCGTCCATGGGCCTTCCCGCCTCCGCTCTCGCACGCGACTTGGGGGTCAATCGGCGCGGTTTGCATCGTGTATCTTCGCGACCTCCTGCGTTTACTTTTCTTACAAAACAAAAAAATCTTTTAAGCATGTCAATAATAGTATTAGTTATAACGAAATTGATGAATTTCAAAAACTTACCTGTCGGTCGGCTACGACCTGACTACACTGCCCTGGCTGAGAAGGGTCACTTCCCTTGTGATCTCTCTTCCAAACCTGGGTCAGGGTCAGCTCCTGACCCATCTCTCGCTCATGTATAGCCATGTTAGTGAGATAAATATATTAGGAACACATAAATAATATGAAAAAGTACTTACCATGCGTTTAGTCAAATGCAAGTAGTCGTCGCCGCCAAAGTTGTGCTTGTCCTTGGACCCTATGCGGCACTGTCTAGACTTTGTGGACTTACTGATGAAAGCTTCACTAGCCCAGTGTCGACACAGAGCTAAGTACGCATCGGTGTTACACTGTAACCAGGAAATACTAACATGCACATATTTTAGTTTTCATCAATGCAGTTAACATACATAGAAATTGTAAATATTTAATAATATTAAAAACTTACCTCGGTGTACTGCTCCTCTGTCAAGTACGCGTCGGAGTCCTTCCTAAATGGACCCCTTTTCTGCTCCTGCTCCTGCTCTCGGGGGTGCCACTTGTATTATGCGTTGACGGCCTGAATCCTGGCGTTTGACAACACCGCCGTCATGAGCATCTGAGCGTTGTAATGGAACTAGCATCTCACGTGGTGCTCCATGCCCGGTTCCACTACTTGGTACCTCAGCTTTGAACAAACAAACATTTAAGTATTATGCATTAATAGTTCAAACGAATTAACAAAATGAAACAGTTAAACTTACAATAAAATTGTGCCACACGGCTCTCTGAATCGTGCCGTGGACCGGGAGAGACACGAGCGTAGTCATCCCATGACAGGGCAGGGAAACCATCAATGACACCAGGGTAGTGCAACTTCACGATAGCACCCAAGACACTGTTGACATGCTTGTGGTGTTTCTCAGCCCCCGTGAATAATAAGTCATACCAACATCTGCAAAATATAATGAATCATTAAGTAACAGAAAACAACATCTATTATTTAATATACTATATACAATTTTTTACCTGTCTCCGACAGGACGGATCGTGATCCGCTGAGAAGAAACCGGGGGAGAAGCCGCAAAGTGGGTCCTCCTCGTCCGTCGCCTCTGCTGCGATGATGCCACGTCCTGTGACCCTGAAGGCTCTGCGGAACCACCAGAGTCCAAAGGAAGGCTAGCGGTAGCCGGCTGCAGAGGGAGGCTAGCGCTAGCCGGCTCAGAAGGGAGGCTAGCACTAGCTGGCTCCTGTAGCGGCCCCCTAGCCTCTAGCTCGAGCTCCTGTAGCGGCCTCCTAGCCTCTTACTTGGACTTAGAAGACTCTGAGTCAGACTGCACAAAAGAAAAAGATTGACAACAAATAATTATTAACAACTACAATTTATAAAATAACTTTATTGTAAACTAAAATTTACCTCCGTCCGCTGAAAGCACACGTGAGCTGAGAGTGGAGCGTGCGCCAAAAAGAGGCAACGCCGGCTCGAAGGTAATGAGGTCCCTGAGCAAGGGTCTCGTGGTGGATCAAACCCTCTCACTGGCTTCCCCTTCCCCTTCCCATTCCCCTTCCCCTACGACGACATCCTGTTGCAAGGAATAAATGATTAATATGCAAAGATAATATACAAAATTAATGTTAAGATAGTGAATAAAACGTTACTTCATAAATTTCAAAATTCATCAACATCACGGTCATGCACCCTACTCCTTAAACCAGCCCATTGATCTTCTTCCACATATCGTTTTTGTTTCTGCAAATCAGCAGGTTCGACTAAGTCATCGATATCTTCAGTTTCCGATTCTGATTTTGTTTTTGCTTCCGTGCCAGTCTCGATATCTTGAGCGTCTGCATCTAAGTCATCGAGTCCTACACTGAGTCCGACTAAGAAGGAGTCTGGCAACTCTTCCTCATGGTAGACCACATTAGCCTCAGCTTCCTCATGGTAATCATCATCTCTTGGAGCGTATAACCGTTCACGAGAATTCACCTTACGTACCACCCACAAAACTTTGAATTTATTTCATGGATAAGGTAGATAGTACACTTGCTCTACTTGGTGTGCAACAACTAATGAATCGAATCCTTTCAACCGTTCCTTGTGTTTTTGACCATGCCAAATTCATTTACTCGAATTCCTCGAATTCAATCAAACCATTCATAGTCCAAGAATACTGCTCAAATTGTCTTGTTTCTGACAAAAGTGAATTCAAGGGTTTTTATAATAATCCCGTAGTAATGAGTTTCATGTTCTTGCGAATCGATTGCACTCATCACAACTCTGGTATTACATGTTGCCACTAGAGGACGAAGATATTCAAATTGAGTTGTACGGAATCGAAAGTCGTTGACGTCATATCTCCCATAGCTTCTAACATTAACCACTCCAAAGGATAGTTGTCACAAATCATCATGGATGTTGGCATCTTTTTTGCACTGTCCAAGATATGAAGTTATTAGAAAACATAAGCATTTTTAAGTTATAAAAAACTTTGTTAATATTGATCAGTTAACGAGAAAATGTTACATGATCTCAAAACTAGGAAAGAAAATTAGATCCCTCGTTTATTCCTTCCAGTCGAATCAGTTCTATTTGCTTGCTCGTGGGTTGATGTCTATGTCTCCTTTTTTTTCTTGTCGAACATACTGCACAAAAAGAGAACCTTTTAGAATACATGTGCTGCAAAACATGGTGAAAAGCATAAGTGTAGGAGAAACACTTACTCGAAATATTCATCTATTTCTTCCATATTAGCATACACGTTGAAGAAAGCAGCACGCCTTTCTTTTTCGCTAACGTCGTTGGAAGTATAACTACCAACAGTGGTGCCTCTTGTTGCAAAAATGGAGAGATCACTACAAGGAGGTTGCTCATCCATATTGTACTGCACTACCAAAGTATTAACATTGTGTTCCTCTGCAAAGTAAACACTTGAGAAGTATCTTACTTCCTTAAGAGTAAAAGCTTCAGCAATGCAACCTTCAACCCTTGCCCTGTTACCAACCATTGATTTTAGATATCTGAGTGATCTTTCAATATGATACATCCACCTATATTGCACGGGACCGCCCACTTTCCCTTCAAATGGAAGATGAATTAAGCGATGTTGCATTGGATTGAAAAATCCTGGAGGAAAAAGTGTTTCCATCTTACACAAAAGTACTGGGATCTCCTTCTCCAACTTAGTCATCATCTCTGACGTGATTTCTCTAGCACAGAGTTGCCTATAGAAGTGGCTAAGCTCGGCTAACACCTTCCACACCACATCGTCAAAGTAGCCTCGAAACATAACAGGCAGAAGTCTTTCCATGATTATGTGATAATCATGAATCTTCAAGCCAATGAGCTTTCTCATTTTCACTTTCATGGCTAGTCTCAAACTAGCTGCATATCCATCTGGGAATTTCAACCTTTGCAAAAATTCGAGAACTTCTTTGTTTTCTTTAGGTCGAAGATAGAAAGGAGCGCGTGGTTTACCACCATCTCCGGAGAGCTCAAGAGTTTGACGGTTACAAAGCTCGGCGAGATCCTTTCGAGCCTTTAAATTGTCTTTCCTTTTGCCCGTCATGTCCATGAATGTGCTTACAATACATTTGACCATGTTATTCTCTTGAAGCATGACATCAATGTTGTGCCTTGGAATCAACAACTTCACATACGGTAGCTCCCGAAGTCCACATATGTGAGTCCAATTGTGTTTGTCTTTGTAACCTTTGAAATATCCTGGACGACCTTCATGTGGCACCAATTTTCCCAACATATCAGATATTTCTAACCCGTTAAGACGTTTCGGTGGTCCTCTAGTGACAACGGTGTTCTTTCTGATGACATTCCTCTGTTTTCTAAAGAAGTGATTCAGAGGCAGCCAACGTATATGACAATCGAAGTAAGATATCTTTCCTCCATGGGTAAGTCGAAAGCAATCGGTATCCGAGGCACATATCGGACACGTTAACCGACCATGAGTGCTCCATCTAGAAAACATGACGTATGCCTGAAAATCATGTACAGACCACAAATAAGCAGGACAAAGGTTGAATTTTTACTTTTTATAACAGTCGTACACTTCGACTATTGTCCACAACATTTTCAACTCTTTGATCAACGGTTTCAACATCACGTGGAGACGTGACCCAGGATGATCTGGCCCAGGTACAATGAGGCTAAGAAACATGAACTCATTCTTCATGTAAAAAGCCAGTGGAAGATTGTACAGAATGACAAAGATGGGCCAACACCAGTATGGTGTTGCATTTGTGCTGAACGGCGTGAACCCATCTGTCGCCAACCCGATGCGGACATTTCTTGCTTCATGACCAAATTCTGGGTCGAACCGGTCTAGCACCTTCCATGCCTCACCATCGGACGGGTGCGTCATGACTCCATTGTTCTGACGCTCACCTCCTTTGTGCCATTTCATGTGTCTAGCCATTTTTTTTTTGAAAGAAACAACCGTTTCAACCTGAGTGTCACGGTTAAGTAACGAAGCTGCTTACGCGCGACTTCTGTCATCACAATATCACCATGGTTATTAACAACTTCGACAAACCTCGGTTGACCACATTTCAGACATTTGTTCTCATTGGCATGCTTTCTCCAGAAAAGCATGCAGTTGTCCGGACACACACATCAATCTTCTCGTACTTCATACCGAGACCAGAAAGAATTGTCTTTGACCTATACATATATTTAGGAACTTTGTTGGGATGTGGAAGGGCATCATTAAAGAAATTGATGAGCTCATTGTAACAGTTATTAGAAAAGAAGAACTTAATTTTAATTGCCATAAGTCTAGTCACAAAATTGAGGATTGTCATTTTAGTGTGTCCATGCAGTGGCTCTTCTGAATCTTTGAGAAGTTTGAAGAACTCCTTAACCTCCGCTGTTTGAGGATCCTCTGGAAGCTCTTGTTGTATAGCTTCCAGCATCTCATCCATCATGTCAACCTCTGTGGCATCATCATTGTCTGCTTCCACTTCTTGTACAGCTTGAGAAGTTGTCTCGCTGTGGAAGTTTCACAACTCATAATGTGACACATGTCCATTTCGGCACAAGTGCATCGTAAGTTCCACTTAGTCCAAAAACGTTCCGTTCTGGCATTTCGTACATTGGCACCGCGCCTTATCGCTATTTGACAATGAAAAAGCTAGTTCAACAAAATATTCTGTCTCAGCATACCACTCATCTTAGTGACCATCAGTTCTTCTCTTCCAACCACTATACATCCAACTACGGTCTTCGCCCATGTTTGACTCTGCAGTTTAAAGCCGGAAAAATTATCCTTAATTTTGCGTTAATTTATGCACGACAAAATATATCGCGTTTCTTAGTTCACCGCCGGCGAGAGCTTCCCCCGCGTGCCTCCCGCCGCCGCGAGCTCCTCTTAGCGCGAACTCCTCCGTATGCCGCATGATGCCCCAAGCTGGGCCGCCGCCCCTATCTCCTCTGCTCACCCCTACACACGACCCACCTCCCTCTCTCTCTCTCTCTCTCTCTCTCTCTTGGAGCCATCAGTGATGCCGCGGCCCCCGACATCCGGCCGCCCCCGACGCCACCCTCCTCATGGCGCAATTAACCACTTAAGCATAATTAGATAAACCACTTAAGCAAATTAACCACTTAAATAAATCACTTAAGCATAATTAAACAAATTTAAGCAATTTAAGCATAATTAAATAATCCACATAAGCATAATTAAGCAAATTAAGCATAATTAAATAAACCACCTAAGCTTAGTTAAGCATAATTAAGCAAATTAAGCATAATAAAATAAACCACTTAAGCATAATAAAGCAAATTAACCTCTTAATCAAAATTAATGAAAATGCATCTAGGCATCCGTTGTGGGTTTTGGTTGATTTATGACAAACAAATGAGATTCTAACCACATTATTGAGATGAGCGCAAGTTTTAATGAAAGAATGAAGAAAGCGCCAAAAAAAAGGACAATGAGGATCAATTCAGAAAAGAGCTCAAGAGCTGAATAGAATATATCATTGTGTATGGAGTGTGTCGGTGTAACACATCCCAAGAGCTCAAGGACAAAAAAATTCTCATACACTTCACATTCCACAGGAAAAAACGGACTAGTCCGATGGACACCACACTAGTCTGATATCCTCTCCGTATAGGTTCAGACAAGTCCTGCCAATACGGATTTGTCTGCACCGTACTAGTCCGATAATGTCCGGACTAGTCCGATAATCCCTCGGACTAAAAACGGACTAGTCCTCCCTTGTGCGGACTAATCCTCAATTATTCACATTTGCACGAAAACGGACAAGTCCGATCTCTTCACGGACTAGTCTGAAAAACCCTCTGACTAAAATCGAACAAGTCCTCCAAGTGCGGACTTGTCCTCTATACACTAAGAGTATCACCACACGAGACTAGTTCGATATCACCACGGACAAGTCCGAAAATCTTTCTGACTAAAATCGAACAAGTCCGCTCCCAGCCGTACAAGTCCGATATTCCTAGACACTTAGGGTTTCCTACACGCCGCACATCAGACTAGTCTGGACTCCACCACGGACTAGTCCGGACACTCGAAACCCTAACGGTAACTTTTGGAAACACCTTATAAATAGATGTGCACGGCCCTACCTTCAGTTCTCTCGACCCCCTGCGCCGTCACACCCTCCAAGAGCCTAGAAAACACATCTCTCCATGCAATCCAACGCAAGAAAGATCAAATCCATGAGGATTCATCTTGGATCAAAGGAGAGACACGATTCACACATTTGAGCTCTTGGGTTTGATCTCTAACACACTCCTGTTGTTTCATTGTTGATCTTAGGAGTGTGTTCTTGGTGGTGTTTGCTTTGTAATCTTTGGGAGCCCTCAAATTGTGAGAAGGCCCCTTGAACTTGGTGATTTACCCTTGTGATAGTAAAAGAGAAATGGAATTCGTGGCGATTCAACGAGGTTAGTGTCAGTGATGACCCGGTCCTTTCGTGGGCTCCTCAACGTGGACTTAGGTTGCCTTTGTGGGAACTGAACCACGGGATAAAATCTTGTGTCAATTTTGTTCTTAAGTTTTTCATATCATATTCTAGGGTTTGCTTGATCTTGTCCATCTTACGTTAAAACATTCAAATCAAAGTTAATTTGTGCTACACTTCATTTCATTGACTCAGTACTTTCAATTTACATACTATATTCCGCTGTGTACTGTGCTTGTATTGAAATCATTGATTGAACTTGGTCAATCTAGTCCGCACGCACCGGACTAGTCCGCACTCTATCGGACTAGTCCGATATCTTGGGATTTGATCAGCCTGTTAAGTGTTGTAGGTTCCGACTAAATTTCAAAAAGGCCTATTCATCCCCCCGCTCTAGGCCACATTCAATTGGTACCAGAGCACGACTCTTCGCAAGAGACTAATCGCTCGAAGAGAACATGTAGGACATGAAGGATGTGCACAAGAGTCTCAACCAAGAGAAGGTTGAAGACAAAAAAGCTCAAAAATTGGAGAAGCTCCTCGACGCCATCCAGGACGTCGAGGATGACGATGAGGAGATGCTTGAACTCAAGGCGCTGCTAAGGAAAAAAGCCCTATCCAAAGGGAAAGTAAAGATCGTAGACAAGAAGAAGGGGAGTAGTCACACCGACTACTCCCGATATCCTTTCAACTACGATCGATTAAATTCTAATAATAAATATTATTTGTCCATTCCCCTAGTAAAAGCCCCACATTTTGATGGAAATGATTACTCAACGTGGAGGAAAGATATGAAAATGCACTTAATCTCACTTAATCCCGGTTTATGGCATTTTGTGTGTATAGGAATAGATATCCCGGACGACGATGAAGAGCTTACACCAGGTCAAGAGCAAGTAATTCATCGGAATGCTCAAGCTGCAGCAGTCATTACATCCTCTCTATGTAGGGACGAGTTCACCAAGGTGGATGGGCTCGAGATTGTGAAATAAATCTGGGATACATTGCAAACTGCACATGAAGGTGATAGTCATGTGCGAGAAGCGAAGATCGTAATGATCGAAGGCGAATTGGGAAGATTCACCATAAAAGAAGATGAGTTGCCACAAGACATGTATAACAAGTTAAAGACGCTCATCAACAAGGTTCGAGCATATGGAAGCAAGAAGTGGAACGATCACGAGGTGTTGAAGCTCATCCTTAGAGCTTTCATTCCTCGCAACGTCACCTTGTGCTCAATGATCAGAGAAAGCCCCAGGTACAAGAAAATGACCCCGGATGAGCTGCTTGGGAAAATCATCAATTTTGAGATGGTGGAAAAGCAAGCAAAGCATGTCAAGGAGATTGCCGACCTCACCTCGGCAAAGAAGAAAGGGGTCGCTTTGAAGTCCACTTGCAAACCCTTGTCAAAAGATGCTTGTGAAGCTCAACAAGAAGAAGACAGCGATGATGAGAGCAGCGACATAGATGAGGAAGACATGATCCTATTCATGAAGAGATTCAAGAAAATGATGAAGAAAAGACAAGGGGGAAAATCAAGTGAAGGAAAAGACAAAGAAAAATCAAGACCGAAGTTGAGGCGGGCATGCTATAACTGTGGTGAATATGACCACTTTATAGTTCACTGCCCGTATGAAGGAAACAAGAAGAAGACCAAGGAAACGCAGTCTCAACCCAAGAAATTCTTCATGAAAAAGAAGCAAGCTGGACAAGCGCACCTAGGAAAGGAGTGGGACTCAAATGTTGAGTCATCATCCAAAGAGGAAGAGGAGATGACTAGCATAGCCATCGAGAAGAAAACTAAGAAGGCAACTCTGTTCCCAAATCTCAGTGCATGGAAGGGAAACGATACTTGCCTCATGGCAAAGGAAGGTAGACAAAAGGTAACAACAAAATCCTCTTCCTTGCATTCCTATTCTAGTGATAGTGAAGTCGCTAGTGATAATGAAGACATGCTCGTTGGCTTAGATAAGAAAACAACTGCGAAAATGAAATTTCTACTTCATCAGCTTGTTGAGAAGGAGAAGTTGATCAACCGCCAAGAAGATATGATTATCTCCCAAAAGGAGGAATATCTTGAACTTGTCAAGCTTCTCAAACTTGAAAAGGAGCGAGGCAAGTCACTGGAACTTGTGTTAGCCTCAAGCAAGGAAGCTTGCTTGAAGTTAAGAGACTCAAATACTACCATCAAGGGCGAACTTGCTAACCTATCAAAGATTAACAAGATCCTTGAGGTAGAATTTGAGTCACTCAAACAAAGTGACCCCTCATCCTCTTTAAGCTAACCCTCTCAACCCCTTAAAACTAAAGTTACTATCACTTGTTCATGTGCTAAAATTGACACTAGCTTGAAAGACAAGTCAACCTATACCAAGGACAAGCATCCTTCCCAATGTGGCATATTTGACAAGGAGATGCACGTAGTGCATACTTGGCCACCAGACCTCCTAATGTCAAATATGGCATTGGGTATTCCCATGGTGAAAAGCAATATGCTAGAATCCATAAAAATAACAAGGAGAGCATTGCCTTTGTGAGGGGAAACTCCTCTCAAGCTAGAAAGACCAATGATGCTAATAAGTCCAAGATAGGTAACACATATAATAACCGGACTAGTCCGGTCCTTAATCGGAAAAGTCCAGTCCTCCGGACAAGTCCGGTTTCTCAGACTAGTTCTGTTCATAAAAAATAACAACTATTATTCAAGACTTTTGATACATCCTATGTTCTAATGAGAAGTAATTTTGGTAAAGTCTATGCTCATTATGTTGGGAAACGCTAAGGGAACACCAAGTCTCATGTGTGGGTGCCCAAATCTCTTGTAACTAACCTCAAAGGACGCAAGCAAGCTTGGGTACCTAAAACCAAGGCATGATTTGTTTTGCATGCCTATTCCTCCGGTGGATCGAAATGGGTGCTAGACAGTGGTTGCACCAACCATATGACCGGAGAAAGAAGGATGTTCATTGAATATGAACAAAATGAGGATCCAAGCGAGAGCATCTATTTTGGAGACAATAGTCAAGGAAAAGTGTTCGGTACTGGTAAAATTGCTATATGGTCCCAACATACTCTTTCTCATGTGTTACATATTGATTCCTTAGATTATAACCTGCTATCCATATCTCAATTATGTAACAAAGGTTATAACTTGTTCACTAATGAGGGTGTGACCATCTCTAGAAGGGGTGATGGTTCCATTGCATTCAAGGGTGTGTTAAAGGGAAAGCTTTACCTTGTTGACATCAACAAATATAAAGCCGAACTTGACACATGCTTGATTGCAAAGACCAACATGGGTTGGCTGTGGCATAGACGGCTTGTGCATGTTGGTATTATGAATCTTGAAAAACTTCTCAAGGGCGATCACATCCAAGGTTTGAAGGATGTTGTTTTTGAGAAAGATAGGCCTTGCAGCGCGTGCCAAGCCTGGAATCAAGTTGGAGCACTTCATCCTGCGAAGAACGTCATGACTGCAACAAGACCACTCAAGCTACTTCACATGGACCTTTACGGTCCAATTCCTTACATAAGCATCGGCAATAACAAATATGGCTCAGTAATTGTTGATGACTTTTCGCGCTTCACTTGGGTTTTCTTTTTGCATGATAAGAAAGATACTCAAGGAACCCCGAAGAAGTTCTTCAAGCGTTCTCAAAATGAGTTCTCATTGAAGATCAAGAACATTCGAAGCGACAACAGCACGGAGTTCAAGAGCACTAAAGTTTAAGAGTACCTAGACGAAGAAGGGATAAAGCATGAGTTTTCAGCACCTTATTCCCCTCAACAAAACGGAGTTGCCAAAAGGAAGAACCGAACCCTCATAGATATGGCGAGAACAATGCTCGATGAATACAAGACCTCAGAATGTTTTTGGGCGGAAGTGGTTAACATCGCTTGCCACGCCATAAATCGACTCTATCTTCATCGACTACTCAAGAAGACATCCTATGAACTACACACCGGTAACAAGCCAAATATTTCTTATTTTTGAGTTTTCGGTTCTAAGTGCTATATTTTGAACAAGAAGCCTAGGACTTCAAAGTTCGCTTCGAAGTCCGATGGCGGTTTATTGCTTGGCTATGATTCGAACTCCTACGCCTATCGTGTCTTCAACAAGACCTCCAGACTTGTTGAAGTAGCATGTGACGTAGTGTTCGATGAAACTAATGGATCTCAAAAAGAGCAAGTTGATCCATGTCTGCTCGACAGAGAAGAAGCTCCTTGTCAAGGATTGAGAAGAATGGTGTTGGGCGATGTTCGACCACAAGAGCCATCTCTACATGTGCATGAGGAACATGAAAAACAAGTGGAGGCCAATGATCAAGGGGGAGCTTCCACACAAGATCAACCTCAAGAAGACAAAGATTATCAACAAGTCAATGAGGGCAACAATCTAGGGGTAGAAGAAGAATATCATGAAGATACAAGACCTCAAGTGCCACACCCGAGAGTACACCAATGCGTCCAAAGGGATCACCCAATCGACAACATGATCAGTGACATCCAAAAGGGAGTAACAACTAGATCCCGCATAGCTAATTTTTGTGAGCATTACTCTCTTGTGTCCTTTTTGGAACCACGCAGGATTGAGGATGCATTAAAAGATCCGAACTGGGTGGTGGCGATGCAAGAATAACTAAACAATTTCAAAGGGAACAAGGTGTGGGAACTCTTCAAAAGACCCAATGCGAACGTCGTCAGCACCAAATGGGTCTTCCACAACAAACAAGACGAACACGGGGTGGTGACGAGGAACAAGGCACGACTTGTGGCCAAAGGGTATTCACAAGTCGAAGGTTTGGATTTCGATGAAACCTTTGCTCCCGTAGCTAGGACTGAATCTATTAGAATATTACTTGCATATTCTACTCAACATGATTTCAAGCTCTACCAAATGGATGTGAAAAGTGCCTTCCTCAATGGTCCAATCAAGGAGGAGGTGTATGTTGAGCAACCTCTTGGATTTGAAGATAAAGAGTTCCCCGACCACGTCTTTATACTGCATAAGGCTCTCTACGGCCTCAAACCAGCTCCTAGAGCTTGATATGAGTGTCTTAGTGATTTCTTAATTGAAAGTGATTTTAAGATTGGTAAAGCGGATTATACATTATTTACAAAACACTTCGACAATGATCTCTTTATCTGTCAAATCTACGTTGATGACATTATCTTTGGTTCAACTAACATATCCTTTTGTGAAGAATTTAGTAAGATTATGACAGATAGGTTTGAGATGTCTATGATGGGAGAGCTAAAGTACTTCTTGGGATTCCAAGTGAGACAACAAAAGGAAGGGACATTAATAAGCCAAACCAAGTACACTCAAGACATACTCAAGAAGTTTGGGATGGACAAGGCGAAGCCTATCAAGACTCCCATCGCAACTAATGGACACTCGGATCTCAATGAAGATGGACCAAGCGTGGATCAAAAGGTATATCGCTCCATGATTGGATCCTTACTCTACTTATGTGCATCTAGGTCTGATATTATGTTGAGTGTATGTTTGTATGCGAGATTTCAAGAAAATCTTAAGGAGAGTCACTTGACAGCCGCTAAAAGGATGTAAGACCTATGTGTGCTGAATACATTGGCTAGTAGTGAATACACTTGCATCGACGATAAAAGTTATGAATATCACCAAAACACCTTTTTTATTAAGGTCCGACTAGTTTTGGTTAGCTCCGGTGAGTTTTGTCTTTAGCTCTGACATGTCTTTGGTAAGTTTTGGCGCTAGGTTCTACTAGTTTTTGTTAGCTCCGGCTCATGGTCCGGGTTGCTCTGGCAAGGTCCGGAACTTGACCGCAATGCTTTTATTTTTCATTTGCAATGTTTTTTACTTTCTTTACATCTCTGGAAAGATTGCTTAGTATTCATTTGCTAAGTCTATAGTGTGTTTTTGGTTGACATGGGTGATATCATGTTACTGTGGTTTTGCAACATGCTTATGTGAGGTTCTCACGTAAGGTGTTGTGTCGGAACTAACTTGAGTCAAGTCGAGGACTTTGGCTCGTATGGATTGGTTGTTTATTCATGTGCAGGTGTTGCTTGAGTTCAAGACATGGCTGTTGATGGGATCCATCAGACTAGTCTCAGGGAGGAGATGAGGTTCCAACAACCAAATTCAGGAGGAATTGTGGTTGAGCTGATCAGGAGGTTGCATAGCATGATTGAATCAAGAACAATGCATGTGAAGATATCGTGGACGTCATTGGATGATGTTTGCACATGTGCAAGGAGTGCATGGATGTGGCTACATGGTTTCGAGACGTGATGAAGAGATGTGGACGTAAAAAGTTGGTCAGAAAGGTCCAACTGACTAGGTTATGGACTCAGGTTGCGGCTGAGTCGGGTTTGACTCAAATATAGAAAGATTTGAGTTGGTTATGATAGGATTTCGTGTGGGTCACGAATTTGAGTTGTTTAGGAATGTGGGATACGTTCCTAAGGTGTTTGGAAGTCTTAAGATTGCTTCTATCTGCGTATAGAATAATCCTAGGCAGTTATGGAAAGTTACGATTCGTGAACAGAGTAGGATTAGGTTCCTGATCTGAGTTGAGTTGACTTTCGAGCTTGTTTTATGAGCAAAGGAGCCCAGAGCTCGTGGTGCACAACTTTGGGTCTGTTCCTCTTGTGTTGTATTGAATAAAATTTGTAGTTTGAAGGAAATTTTGTGCCTTGTTTGTTCGATTTGTTTCAGACAAGTTTTACTCGTCGAGTTTCTGGACAGCACTACCTTTCGTCGGTGGTTTTATCATAACTCGATTTTTACATGTCCAATTGACGTGATTCTTTTTTATTTCTCTTTAAAACATGATTATCTATCATCTATAAAAATTTCACGGTCATTGGATTTGTGGTCTATGATCTACACGAGTTTCTTTGCAGCGTTCCAGAACTGTTTTTTTCTCAGGTAGGGCAGATTGACCTTTGTTTGATCTTTCGATCATAACTTGAGTTTTCCTCGACGGATTTGAGTGATTATTTTCTTTTGTCTTCATGACTTGATTCTCTCTTATATCTATCACTTTTGTCACGGTGAAACACGTTTAGATTAGTCTCACACACGATTTTTTTAACAGATCATTTTTTTGCCGAAGGGGTTGGGGTTTAATTGTTTCCGCTGTGTAAGATTTTTAAATCTACCATTCACCCCCCCTCTGGTAGCTTTTCACGTGCTCTTTTATCCTACAAAGGATCTTGAGATATTTTGTTCATACACCCAAACTAGGCCTTTGGTATCCCAAAGTGCCAAGTTCAATCTCATTGGATACTCCGATGTAGATTATGCCGGATGCAAAGTAGATAAAAAAGTACCTCAGGCACCTGCCAATTCCTAGGTAGATCCCTAGTCTCTTGGTCCTCCAAGAAACAAAATTCCATTGCCTTATCCACGACCAAAGTGGAGTATGTTGCAGCCGGGAGTTGTTGTGCACAACTCCTTTGGATGCGACAAACTCTAAGACACTACAGTTACAATATGAGCCTTATTCCACTCATTTGTGATAATGAGAGCGCCATTAAAATTGCTCATAATCCAGTTGAACACTCTAGAACCAAACACATAGACATCCAACATCACTTTTTGAGAGACCACTCAATGAAAGGAGACATAGCCATTTCCCATGTCAACACCGAAAAACAACTAGTCAACATATTCACCAAGCCACTTGATGAAAAACGTTTTTGCGAGCTCCGAAATGAACTTAATATACTTCATGCTAGGAATGTGGCTTGAAAACTTGCATACCTGTATGGATTCTTAAAAATATATTGTTTGAGTTGCGAAAATCATCTTTCTCAATTTTCTCCAAAACTATTTCAACTACTTGATCTTGATGAATTGTGGTCATTGCTTGATTGGTGTATGCTTACTGATCATATTCATCAAGATTACTTGATTGTTTTGGCCCCCATGTTTTCTTTATAAGAACTTCGAATATATACGAATGGGCTAAGCATTTCTGTTCTGGTGACCATGGACTAGTCTGTGGTTACCCGGACTAGTCCGCCCCTGCAGACTAGTCCGAGTGTCCGGTAGTCCGGACTAGTCCGACAGACCACGGACTAGTCCAATTTTTTCGAATCCATAACCCTAGCTGCCGCCAAGACCTAATCTTCTTCATCCTCACAACTTGCCCCATGCTCTCTTTCCTCGCTCGAGTGCTCCCATGGCGATTTCCTTCGTTCTCCATCGAATCCCTCCAAGTATGGGTGGAAAACGACCTCCATTGCATAGGGATTGAAGATCATGGATTTGTCCGCTCCTTCAACCCCTCCATCTCTATGAATCGAGCAATTTCAGTAAAATTTCCTCCCAAACCCTAGAAATCTTGATTTCCTTCGTTGTTGATCAAATAGCTTAGTTCCTTTCACCTAATGCATGCTTCCTTGATGTACTACATTGATGTCAAGCTATTTTTGCATTGAGCAACACCATTGATCGTCTAGATATGTTTTGAGAAGATGAACACCAGACTAGTCCGGTCAATGTACGGACAAGTCCTGTCACCCGGACTAGTCCGTACCTGTACATCAGACAAGTCCGATTTTTGACTGAACTCAACCCTAGTTTCCCATTACTCAATGCAAATCCTTGCCATCAATTATCATCCATACCTTGTGTATTCCATTCTTAGGACAATGTCGAGCTTCAATGACGAGATCTCCAATTTCAAGGCCGAGATGGACCAAGAAGCCTTGCTTCGGACCTCGACGGGCCAATGCAAGAAGCGCCAAGAGGGCCCATCCGAGCCGGGACCTTCTCCACCTCAGGATCGACGCAAGGTTCTTGCCAAGAAGCCTGTCTCCAAGGCTTCAGCAGGTGCTGGCCCTAGCTCAGCGGCTGGTCGCCAAGCTAAGGGCAAGGGCAAAGGGATTGCCACGGGCCCAATCGGCCCTCTCAAGATGACAGCTCCAAAGCAAGGGACCCGAGATCCCTCTGAGGAAAGGTTCAATGGCAGAGGATGCGACACGACTTCCAAATTAAAAAATGTGGACTGCTACATCCGGTCCAAGAAGGCAGCCAATGGAAGATTCTGGAGGAACTTCCATGCGTACTTCTATAAGTCCGTGTACCTCACAATGAAGACTCCAGTGGTGCGCAACCAGTGGATTGATTGGGTGCACTTTGAAAGGAAGAGATGCTCAGCCTTTGATGAGGTAGTTCAGGCAGTGGAGAAGCATGGATAGAAGGATTTGTTTGCCTTCAGGAACAATTGGAACGACGAAGTAATTGCTCAGTTCTATGCTACATGCTACTTTGCAAGTGATGAGGAAGAGCAGGTGACTTGGGTGACTCATGGATCCAAGTACACCATTACCTATGACGATTTTGTAAGGCTGTTACATCTTGAGAGCTCCAGCAGCAACAACTTGATCATTCACAACATAGATGTCCTTGAGAAGGACAAAATGAAGTTCCTTTATGATACCTGCCCGACTTTCAACCCTCCTTCCACCAAGAATATGAAGCCATTCTTTGTGGTCCTCAATAGGGTCCTGAGGAAGACTATTGCCCCGAAGGATGGGGTTGTAGGGAGTGTCCAAGGCTATCTCAGGGCACTGATGAAGGTGATAAGAAAAGACAGAAAGTTCGATGTCTTTGACTACATGTGGAATGACATGGTCAACATCTCCTGCACTCTGAACAGATCGTGTGGCTACGCACCTTACTTGAAGTTCATGATTGAGAAGGTCACAGGGATTGAGTTTGTAAAGGATGTGGAGCACACTCCATTGAGGCCCCAAAAGCATCCCCAAGTCTCTATCCAAGCTGTCCCTTCTCCTGCATCCAGTGAATAAGCTCCGATGAGAGCTAGAGGAGATGCAAGGGCTGCCCCCTCCACTAGGGCCCCTCCCCAAAAAGGGTCTCCTAGTGGAATCCTGTAGTACTTGGTAGCAATCTTTGCCTCATGCAAGAAGGCCGAAGTGAATACTCACGAGATGAATAAGACGAGGAAGGCAGATATGAGATATGTCAAAGAAAATGTCAAGCATATTTGCCAGAAGCTGGAGATCGAGCCTATTTGGTCCCCAGTCATCTCTGACGATACAGTCTCGGATTCATCGAGCTCGAGCCTTTGACTCCCTCCGAGCTTGCCTACCTTGGCGTTGGGGGCACCTCGAGTGGATCCGTTTCTCCTCCTCCTCCTCAGTCCGGGAATGAAGATGAAGATGATGAGAGGATTGACAGCGAGGATTGAAGATCTTAGATCCCTCCTCTCCTTCTTTTTGGTGTCTTGATGCCAAAGGGGAGAGATTGAGGTGGAGTCACTATGTCTTAGCTGTAGGTTGAGAGACAAGAGCTTCATTTATTCATCTTCATTTATGAACTATTTATGCTCATATTTATGAAATCTGTTATTTCGCTTTGAAATTGACATATATGCTTGTTGTTGATATATTGATGTCAATTATTTCACTGTCATCGTGATTACTGCTCACACTTACTTAGTTTTGCATCCCACCATAAAGAGTGCACATATGACCTATTTTTTCATTTCTTAACTTGTACCTAACTCATATGTGCACACTTTATGAAAATTTTGTATTTTTATCATACTTTGTGAAATCTCAATTGGTTGTCATCAATCACCAAAAAGGGGGAGATTGAAAGTGCATCTAGGCAATCCCTTCTGGGTTTTTGTTGATTTACGACAAACAAATGAGATCCTAACCATATTATTTAGATGAGCGCAAGTTTAATGAAAGAATGAAGAAAGCGCCAAAGAGAGAGGAGAATGAGGATCAATTCGGAAAAGAGCTCAAGAGCTGAATAAAATATATCATTGTGTATGGAGTTTGTTGGTGTAACACATCCCAAGAGCACAAGCACAAAAAAATCCTCACACACTTCACATTTCACAGGAAAAAACGGACTAGTCTGATAGACACCAGACTAGTCCGATATCCTCTCTATATAGGTTTGGACAAGTCCTGCCAGTGCGGATTTGTCCGCACCGGACTAGTCCGATAATGTCCAGACTAGTCCAATAATGCTTCTGACTAAAAACAGATTAGTCCTCCCTTGTGCAGACTAATCCTCAATTATTCACATTTGCACGAAAACGGACAAGTCGGATCTCTTCACGGACTAGTCCGAAAAACCCTCTGACTAAAATCGGACAACTCCTCAAAGTGCGGACTTGTCCTCTATTCACTAAGAGTATCACCACACCAGACTAGTCCGATATCGCCACGGACAAGTCTGAAAACATTCTGACTAAAATCGGACAAGTCCGCTCCTAGCCGGACAAGTACGATATTCCTGGATACTTAGGATTTCCTGCACGCAGCACACTGGACTAGTCTTGACTCCACCACAGACTAGTACAAACCCTCGAAATCCTAATGGTAACTTTTTGAAACACCCCATAAAAAGATGTGCACGGCCCCACTTTCAATTCTTTAGACCCCCTGCGCCGTCACACCCTCCAAGAGCTTAGAAAACACATCTCTTCACGCAATCCAATGCAAGAAAGATCAAATCCTTGAGGATTCATCTTGGATCAAAGGAGAGACACGATTCACACATTTGAGCTCTTGGGTTTGATCTCTAACACACTCCTGTTGTTTCATTGTTGATCTTAAGAGTGTGCTCTCAGTGGTGTTTGCTCTGTAATCTTGGGGAGCCCTCAACTTGTGAGAGGGCCCCTTAAACTTGGTGATTTACCCTTGTGATAGTAAAAGAGAATTGGCCTTCGTGGCGATTCGACAAGGTTAGGGTCAGTGATGACTCGATCCTTTCGTGGGCTCCTCCACGTGGACGTAGGTTGCCTTTGTGGGAACCGAACCACGGGATAAAATCTTGTGTCAAACTTGTTATTAAGTTCTTCACATCATATTCTAAGGTTTGTTTGATCTTGTCTATCTTATGTTAAAACATTCAAATCAAAGTTAATTTGTACTGAACCTAATTTCATTGACTCAATACTTTAAATTTACATACTATATTCCGCTGCGTACTTTGCTTATATTGAAATCATTGATCAAACTTTATCAATCTAGTCCGCACGCACCGAACTAGTCCACACTCTACCAGACTAGTCCGATATCTCGGGATTTGATCAGTCTTTTAAGTGTTGCAGGTTCCGACTAAATTTCAAAAAGGCCTATTCACCCCCCTAGGCCACATTCAATTAAATATATAATTAAGAAATTTTAGCATAATTTAAACAATTTTAATTTCAAAATAGAATTTGATTTGAATTCAAATTGAAATTTAAATTTCAAATGGGGGGCTCGGGCAGCAGGGTGAGGGTGGGGGGGGGGGGGGTCAGGGGCAGAGGTGAGGGGGGGGGGGGGGGTGGGGGAGGTGAGGGTGATGGTACTGGGGAGAGGGGGGAGGTGAGGGGGGGGAGGGGTAGGGGGGAGGGGGGCTGTCGTCCGGCACGGACGGAGGAGGGAGGAGGCGGCGCCGCGGTGGTGAGGGGGGGGGGGGGGCGGTGCTAAGCCAGAGCACGTGGACACCGCGGCTGAGATGGGGGTGGGGGGGGGGGGGGGCTCGAGGAGGGGGAGGCGGAGGGGGGGCAGCCACCCGACATGGAGGGGGAGGGAGGAGGCGGCGCCTCAATGGTGAGGGGGGTGGGCTGTCGTGGAGGCAGGAGGGAGAAGGCAGAGGTTTTACCTGGCACGGCGGGGCGCGGTCGGGGCAAAGGGCGACAGCGTCGGGGGGGGGGGGGGGGCGTCAGTCGACGGCGTTGGGCAGCGCGGGCGGCAATGTCAGGCGGCGCCGGCGGCGGCGTGGGGAAAGCGATCGAGAAGCAGCGGGGGAAAATGAACCAGGCACGCGTGCGCGCGCGGCTCACGCGGTTAGGTTAAATTCACAACTTACGGCGGCCATGGTTAGTTACGTCGGCCGACATCACGACCGACGTAAGTAAAGGTGAACTTACGTTGGGCATTTAACTTACGTCGGCTACGGGCCACGACCAACATCAATATCCATTTATTCCCATCGGTCCTTTTACTTACGTCGGCCGTTGGACCACAGCAGACGTAATTTATTTAACTTACGTTGGTTACCAGGCCCCGATGTAATTTACTCAACTTACGTCGGCTGGTGCATGTAAGTCGCGTTGGCTGACATAATAGTTTGCATTTCCTGTAATGTTTTTGTTGAGCAAGTACTTCAAGGCAGCATGGTGTGTGTAAACTATGACCTTGGCTTTAACCAAATAGGACCTAAACTTATTGATAGCAAAAACTATAGCCAAGAGCTCTTTTTCAGTTGTGGCATAATTGAGTTGAGCTCCTGTAAGAGTTTTGCTAGCGTACACTATTGCATGATGCTTTTTATCTTCGGTGTGGCCTAGGACCGCACCAACAACAAAATCACTAGCATCACACATGATTTCGAATGGCAGCGTCAAATCCGGAGGTTGAATGATTGGAGCTGAGATGATGCCCTTTTTAGTGTTCCAAATGATTTAAGACATTGGTTAGTGAGGGGTCTAGCAACTTTTGAGAAGTCTTTGATGAATCACCGATAGAACCCTGCATGACCTAAAAAGGTGTGGATTCCCTTGACATTGATAGGAGGTGGAAGTTTTTCAATGACTTCAATCTTTGCTTTGTCAACCTTTATCCCTCTCTCGGACACGAAGTGTCGAAGAACGATGCCTTCACGGACCATGAAATGGCACTTTCCTCAATTAAGTACTAAGTCCTTCTCTTAGCATCTTTGTATGACCTTGTCTAAATTTTCTAGACAATGATAAATGTTTTCCCTAAACGGAGAAATCATCCATGAAAGCTTTCATGATCTCCTCAATCATGTCGAAAAAGATAGACTTCATGCATCTTTGAAAACTGGAAGGAGCATTGCACAGTCCAAAAGAAATACGTCGGTAGGCATAAGTTCCATAGGGACATGTGAATGTGGTCTTACTTTGATCGTCGGGGTGGATTGGGATTTGATGATAACCCGAATACCCATCAAGGAAACAAAAGTAGGAGTGTTTTTCCAACCGCTCTAACATCTAATCGATGAAGGGCAGTGGAAAATGATCCTTCCCCGTGGCCTTATTATGTTTTCGGTAATCAATGCACATCCTCCATCCCGTGATGATTCGATGTGGAATTAATTCATTTTTCTCATTTTGAACGACCGTCATACCTCCCTTCTTGGGCACTACTTGAACTGGATGACCCATTAACTATGATGAATAGGTTAGATAATCCTGGCATCCTGAAGTTTCAAGACTTCCTTCTTGACAACTTCCCGCATCGCATTATTGAATCGCCTTTGAGGTTCCCTTGAGGGGACATTCTCAGGGTCAATGGGAATGTGATGGGTGCATGGCTAATCCCCTTAAGATCCTCTGAGGAATAGCCAAAAACAGCTTTATGCTTTTCTAACATGGCAATGATTTGAGTTTCTCATCATCCGAAAGCTTGTCACTTATGACAGGGGCTTCCAAATCTCCATTTAGAAAGGCATAACGTAGGCCTAGAGGTAGAATTTTCAGCTCAACGAGAGGTTTTGGGAAGAACTCTTCTTTTGGCAATTCAATTGCCTCCTGAATTGCATCCTCCTCTTGGATGAAAATCTTCTTCTCCTATTTCTAGAGGGGCTAAGAATTGAAGAGTTCTAACCTCCTCTAATGGTTCATCTTGGATGGGAGATTCTGCACATGTGTTCTTGAACACAAGACAGAAATAGAAAACTTTCTCCCTCCAAGGTTGACATTGAGGTTTCCTTCCAAAGATATTTCCATGAGAAATTTCTCAATGGGAATCCCAATCATAATGTCAAAATCTTGGATTTCGAACACATGGAAATCTAGGATTGCCTCAATATCATTGTGTCTTACAGACACCTATTGCAAAACCCCGCATTCTTCAAGGATGTTTTCAAAAGAGTCTCGGAAGGATTTACATGTTGGTGTCAATAGAACATCGCCAAGAATGGTGAGAGCACAAGAATTGGAAATGTGATTTGCTCCAACTGTGGGGATGTATGGACCTTCATTGGTGTCCCTCTAATGTAACATAGAATAGTTGCCAAAGGTGAGGGTCATCCAAAGGATTTCGGGTGATAGCTCAACTTTTGTAGTCTATTCCCTACTTAAAATAGTGGTTAACTCCTCGACCATATGTTGGACGAACACTCCATCAGGTGGGTCAGGTGGAGTTAATGGAAATGATGGTTTCCTATGGCAAGAATTCTCTTAGATAGTGGTAAGCATTTTCACAATCCGTTCCTAAGAAGGATTGCTCCGAACCATGGCCATAAAGCCAGGGTGAAGTTCATAACTTGTAGAACAAATGGGTTACGCCTAAGGCGGAGGCTCACAGAAGTTACCCTTTGGGGCAGAATATGAAAGAATGGTGGGGCTGCTCCATATATGTGGTGGTGGTAAGAAAAGTAAAGATAAGATAAGAGATAGATACAAGGGTGAACAAGTTTTGAAGATTAACAACAATCGTTCCCGTGCAATGGCGCCATAAATGCTTGTGTTGACATTTCTTACGTCACAGATAAAAATCCACAAGCGCACGAAAACTTTCGTGTAGCACATCTCCTTAAGAGAGTATTCCCAATGGTATTGAATCCACCAAGGAGACAAAGTTGTTTGGTAGGTAAGGAAGAGAGAGAATTCAAAGTATTGATTTTAATCTCAAAGGAATTTTCAGTAGCTGCTTGCTTCGGGAACGGGGTTTACCCCTAGCAACACTAGGCGACTCCTGCCAAGAGCCTATGGCATAGCCGAACGTGGAGGAATACAAAGGACAGATAAGGCTGTTACCACCTACTGCCTACCTATTCAATCGTGGGTCTACGAGATATTCACTGGTGATTTCTAACCTAAGAACCACACTTACGTTCTAAATCACAACTCTAGTTCTTTCGAACACATAGCTACAACTAGATCCTCTAATCAATTAAGGCAATGAATCCACAAGTAACTACTTGTGCAAACTACTATGAATTGAATAATAAAACTTGAATTGAATTTGCAAAGGCTTACTTGATTCGAATAACACCTTTGTAGGGGTACAACTGTAGAAGAGGGACTTGACAAGCCCAAGCCTCATTCTCCTAAACTATTCACTACACTCTCCTTGTACTTGGAAGCCTCTAGGACTAATCTAAACGTTTGTAGTGGTATTCTATTCTCAACTGTCTGGTGTGTGTGTGTGAAGTGAGTGTAGGGTCTATTTACAAGAGGGGAGGAGGGTGGGTTCCCGCAACAAAATGCGCATGAATCAGTCATCCATGACCTCTTCAAGCCGGGAGGAGCCAACAAGTGGCGTTTGACCGCAATTGGCGCACAGACCTAGTCGGCCGACTAGGGGGGCCGGCCGACCTGGTCTTGGCCCTGTTGGGGGCTGTTCTTCCTCCAAGTCTCTGCCAGGTGGGTCCCATCCCTTTATATGGGGTGCTACACCATTGGATGGCCTCGGATTCTTCTGTTTGTGGGCCATTTGATCCATGTGATGACACGTGGCGTCGCCTGGTTCGTCAAAATCTAATTTTATGGATTACTCCCTGCCTGTCTTGGTATTTTTAGGTCTAAATTCAACTGCATACAAATAAACACCAACAATTGTGGAATTGGTTAGTTTTAACCCTACACACTATGTTGTTTTTCTCTTTTGTGCACATTATGAGGTGAATTTACGGTCTAAATATGGCTTTTAAGGACCGTCAACAATGCCCCAACCTTCTCTTTGTTCTCTCTCAAACTCTAGCACCGCCATAGCTTTCCAATAACCACTATAGACTTCCACTTCACATGTTTGAGCCCTGAGAGAGAACCTTGAGGGGATTGTTGGATTTCTAAGAAGAGAGAGAAGGATTATGACGTTTCTTTGGCTCTTCATTGATTCTCTCGAGTTGATTTGTTGATTCGGAGTTGATTTGAGTTGTTTTTCGATCCCTAGTTCAACTAGGTTTTTGTGTGAGCCTCAGGTTGTGAGTTGGCCCAAAGAATCATTGTACTCACCCTTTGATTTAGTGGAGATCAAGCCAGCCTTTGTGGGTTGCTGTGGTGCACAGTAGTGTTGAAAGAGACCCGATCCTTTGTGGACTCATCAATATGGATGTAGGTTTCTCTGTGGAACTGAATCTCGAGATAAATATATGTGTCTCTTGCATTGTTTTACCTTCGTTCATCACTAGATCATTTTTAGGTTTTTATCATTCATCGCTTACAACTTGTGATTCACATAGCAATACTTCTTCTCATCTCTTGCAATTGATTTGTTAGGTTGCTAAATAGTTTGTACTAAAAATCCACCTTTCTCGTGTTCTACATTACCTGATCAGACTAGTCCGCCCCCAGACCGGACTATTCCGCCCCTGTGTTGCTGATTAAGTTTTAATTATATAATTTAAGGATTTTATCCTATTCATCCCCCTTCTAGGTAACATTCAATTGGTATCAAATCCTAACTATTCCTAAAGCTTAACCGCTTGGAGAGGAGATGGGGGAAAACCGCGAGAAGGACTTTCCACTTCAACACACCATAGGAAATGGAGAGAACAACGCAAATGAAACACAAGGATTGAACCGTACACCTCTCATGATCGATGCAACTCAGAAGTCAAAGCCAATACCTCCTCCCTTTGACGTGTTAGGTGCAGTTGAAGATGATGAAGTGAAGCAACTTGTGGATCTTCATAAAAAGAAAAAGATGAGGCCAAGACGAGGAAGAGGCTTGAGAAGGAGAAGAAGCTCAAGAAGAGCCCAAGAGGACTACACATGATATCCTTTTAACTATGGAGTGTTTAAATTCTTATTCTAATTTATTGTCCATTTGTTTGGGCAAACCACCTCCTAGGGTACTAACTATACAATGAGGAAGAATAACATGAAATTGCATCTTATTTCTCTCAATCCCACCCTTTGGCACATCATTTGCACATGTGTAGATAACCACGTGGATGATGAAGAGCTCACCCCCGAGAAAGAGCAACAAATCCACCATAATGCTCACGCGGCAGCTGTGTCAACTCGTCCTTGTGCCAAGAAGAATTCAAAAAGTTGGACTGGTTGGTGCAAGCCAAGGAGATTTCGGACACTCTGAAGATTGTTGATGAAGGCAACCGATCCGTGGGGGAGACCAAGGTTGAGATGATCGAGGAAAAACTTGGAAGATTCGACATGGAAGATGGCAAGACCCCTCAAGAGATGTACAAGAAGCTCAAGACTCTCATCAATGGAGTCGGGCGTACAAATGTAAGAAGTGGACGGTGCATGAAGTGGTAAAAAGGATGATTAGAGCATTCATGCCCCACAATTTCACTTATGCCACTTCATCCGATAGAGTCCTAAATTCCACAAGCTAACTCTAGATGAGGTGCTAGGAATGATCATCAACCATGAGATGTTGGAGATGGAAGCCTGCCACAGAAATGACCTTCCCAAGGTGACATGCTAAAAGAAGAAGGATGTTGCTCTGAAAGCACATCCAAGACCAAAGGCAAAGAGGTACAAGCATCAATGAAGATGATGATAGTGATGACGAGAGCATTGACATGGATGATGAGTATTTATAGCATTCTCCATCAAGAGTTTCAAGAGAATGATTGAGAGAAGAAGATGGTCCAACTATGAGGGCAAGGGCAAGGGCAAGGGCAAGGAGAAGAGCAAGTCGAGGACCAAGAGAGCTTGCTACAATTGTGGCGAGTATGGGCATTTCAATGTGAATTCTCCATACGACAAGGATGAAGACAAGAAGAAGAATAAGGATGGGAAGTCTCAACAGAAGAAGATCTTCAAGAAGAAGATCTTTGAGAAGAAGAAAGCTCATGGCCAAGCCAACGTCAGCAAGGAGTGGGACTCTAACGATGAGTCCTCCTCCGAAAATGAAGAGGAGATGGCGACCATCGCCATCATGAAGCCGACTATCAAGAAGAACCTCTTGCCAAACAAGGGAGAATGGAGAACCTCAAGCCACACGTGCCTCATTGCAAAAAAAAAAGGAAATAGAAAGGTTAAATCTAAAACATCCTTGTGTTCAATTAAAGATGATAAATTTGATAGTGCTAGTGAAAATGAGTAGATGTTAAAGTCTTGAACAAAAGTGTCATATCTAGAATGAAGATGCTTTCTGATGAAATTTTGGATAAGGAGGAACTTCTCAATGAACAAGAGAAATTGCTTGTCAATGAGAGGCAAAGGAATCGTGATCTTTGAGAAGTTCCTAGAGCTTGAGAGGGAGAAGAACAAGGCACTTGAACTTGAACTTGCCGAGAGCAAGGAGACTTCTTCAAGTCTCAAGAGTTTTTAATGTTGTGCTACAAGAAGAACTTGTGAGTTTGGAAAAAGTTCACAAGAGTCTTGAGGCACAATTCAACACTCTCTAGTCAAGTGTCCCCTCTTCCGCCTCAACAAGCTCAAACTTATCAAATGTGAACCAAATGTTAAAACTTGCAAATGTTCTAATCTGTGATTGACTTGAAGAATGGACTTAAAACGGCAAAGAGCAAGAGCACACCTAAGGGTGGCATCTTTCACAAGGAGAAGATCAAGTATGACGTAGTGCATACTCGATCACAAGATCTCCCTTGATCAAAATGCTAGACTCTTCAAGAATGAAAAGGAGCACATTGCCTTTTTCAAAGAAGGTTCATATCAAGTTAAGAATGAAAATCATGCATCTTCCTCTCTTTAAATTGATAAACATGACAAAGACACTAAAAATGCTAAAAATGACAACTCAACTATGTTTCATGATTTTGATGCATCATAAGTACTTATGAAGAGTAAATTAGGTTATGTCTATGTAAAATATGTTGGGCTACTCCACAAGAGCCTAAAATCTTGTGTGTGGGTTTCGAAATGCCTTGTCACTATCCTCAAAGGACCCAACCTAGTTTGGGTACCTAAAACAAAAGCCTAAACTTGTTTTGTAAGATTACTCCTCTGCTAGATCCAAGTGGGTGCTAGATAGTGTATGCACCAATCACATGACCGGAGTGAGAAGAATGTTTGTGGAGTATGAAGAAATGATGACCCAAGTCAAGTTATCTACTTTGGCGATAATACCCAAGGGAAGTTATAACCTTTTATCCGTATCTCAACTATGTGAAAAAGGTTATAATTGCTTGTTCACTAACGAGGCTTTGACCGTCCCTAGACAAAGTGATAACTCAATTGCCTTCAACGGTGTGCTCAACAGAAAGATGTATCTTGTGGTTGTCACCGCAGATAAAACTCAACTTGACGCATGA